>JASDQU011029032.1:21576-31791 GCA_032191745.1 Picea mariana | reverse complement strand
GGTGTTTTTCTTGAAGGAAGGTGTTACAACTAGGGTTTGCATGATTATTTCTTGATGAATTGTAAGTATTTTTCTGCAAAACTTCTTGATTGAATGGTTGTATTCTTATTTTCTTACATGCATTTATAATTTGTTGAATAAAAACCCTAGGTGACAAGCACACAAGTAGGTCCTTGTCTCATGTCCCCTGATAGATAAGCTTTTAGCCATTGAAGAAGAAGAAGAGAGCCTAGCCATAGCTACACTCCTTTTTCTTCCTCCCTTTAGCCAGCCGTACCTTTTTTACTTCAAGAGGAAGAGGATGTCCTAGGCCTAGGTCATCTACACCTAGGGCCGTTTTCTTTTAGGGTTTGAAGAAAGAGCCTTGCCTTAGCAACACTCTCCCTCTTTAAGCCCTCTTGCCTTGATTCTGTATTTCATTTGAGCTAGTTGTTTGTCGGGAAGGAGGAGAGAACACAAGGCCTTGCTTTAGCAACATCGGAGTGAGCCTCTCTCCCCTAGGGTTATGATTTTGAAGCCCTACTTTAGCAACACTTCAAAACATATCCCTCTAGTCCTTTAAAATCTCACCTCCTTCAACTCTTGTATCCTTCACTTATGACTCCATTAAACCCTAAGGCACTGATCTAAGACCTCAAACGTTGAAGTAGAACTTGATCTAAACACTCTCAAACCTTTTGAATTGAAACCCTAACTACACTAACCCTAGCTCTGGCTAACCCTACTAACCCTAAGTTGTTGACGTCATGATTGGATATTTCATCTTTGATACAACAACGTTTTACTTTATGAGCAATTGAATGGTGGCTTAAATCATTTATTAATGAAGTGTTGATTGGTTACATTGAATGCCACATCGTTCCAATATTTATTGGTGAAGTGTTATATCTTTTCATATGCTATTGATAAACATTGACTTCGTCAACATTTATTGCTAAATTGCTTATATATATTTATCAGATAGTCTTATAAAGTACTAACCCATTGAAATATAACTTGCATATATCCTTTTTCCTATTGTCTTATTCCAAGAAGGTGTTCTTCATTGGGGATTTACTTTATTATTGGTTGTTTAGCCGGGACTTTCTTTTTGGGTGGTGACTTGTGAAGGGGGGAAACCTTATCTTGGTCCTATTAGTCTTCTGCCTCTTCAAAACCCTAGGTCACCGGGGACATCTCCCCTGGGCCTCACCTCCCTAAAGGGAAAGAAACTTCCCATCGTGGTGACATTGGGTGGGATAGGTTCCTGTTACGCCAGTTTAGCCCTCTATCATCTGGCCTTTCTTCCTAGCTACAAATTGTGCGATAACATTTTGGCACCGTTTCCAGGGAACACTAAGTCAATTCTCCTCAAACGACAAATCTTTTTCGGTAAGCCTTGCCTCAGAGCCTTATTTTACAAGCTTACCTAGCTACTCCACTAGGGTGTTTTCCCTTTTCTTTTGATAGTTTCAAGAAAATTATCTGGCGACACCACTGATCACGAAGCCAACTATGACTTCACCATGGGATCCGGGAAACTATGAACCTTTGGACATGATTAACATCCCGGGATATCCTAGACAAATGCCCCCTTGGTATAAAAAATGGCTCCCTAGATTCGCTGGCATCGATGGAGAAAGACCCGATTGTCACGTGAGCAGTTTCTAGACTTTCTTTCGACACCACCCTGCCAGTGATGATGCTGAAGACATGGTAATGAAACTCTTCTCTGCGACTCTGCATGGAGAGGCTAGAAGATGGTATGATAACCTTCCAGCTGCCAACATCAGATCTATGGACCAGTTTGAAGAAATATTTCTTGAGAGGTGGGGTGTGAAATTGGAATATATCCAATCATTATTGAAAGGACTTGAATACATAAAACAAACAAAGGATGAGACCGTCATAATTTTTTGGTTTAGGTTTTAGAGGGTCCTATACCAGATTCCTGAAAGACATCGTCCTGAAGACAAGTACCTTGTATACCTCTATACCAATGGGATTCTAGGGCATTTAAGCTTCCTCCTAAATAAAAAGGGTCTACAGACACTTACGGAAGCTCACGACATGGCCATACGAATCGAGGTAAACCTCTCCTTGTCCAAAATCAATGACCATACTATGGACACTCTCAGCTTGATAAAACTAGTTTCCCTGGAAACCTCTACTAATAATCCACAAGAAAGAAGGGAACAGGTTTTTGAACAGCTGAGTGAAGATATGATTAAGGAGCAAGAACCTACGCAAGATGATGAAGTACAAGCTTGTGCTCCTCCTTCTAATGAGGCCATCCAAAAGCCCTTCTCTCCTGCACAACAAAAGGACGATGAGGTTAGTTGCTTTCCATCTCAGGATTTCGATGACACCTTGTCCCATGATTCAGAAAATGAAGGAGAAATGGAATCCCCGAAAGAAGTAGACTTTCCTTGTTGCACAATTGAAGATGAAGGGGTAGTTCCTGAGGATGAGACCATGATGCATGAAGTCCTTGAAGCCCCTGCACAAGAAGAAACAGTGAGTTTCCCTCCTCCCCTAGTTTTTGATGATATTTCACCTTATGATGAAGGAAATGAGGAGGAGGTGAATGAGTTTTCAAAACCTGCATGTTATGATACAAATAATGACATAGTTGATAACATTGATGAATTCATACGTGTTGGGAGACATAGGTGGGATATAGTTGGTTATGATATGGATCCCATCTATGACATTGAGAGTCATTTCCAAGTGTTTCCTTTGCAATTATCGCAGTAGATTACTCTTCACCAGTGGCAACAAGGAGATGAGGTTTTTACCCATACTCTCCAAAAACCCAAGGATGACCTAGTACCTTGTTTTCCTGATGATGTTCGGTCATACCTTGAGGACTTTGATGATTTTTCCTCTGAGCATTTGAATTTATTTTATGAAGATAACTATCAACCACCACTATGCTCGGATTTTGATACAAGTAAGAACATTGTTTGCCTAAAGAAGGATTCTCGTGACTTTTAACTCCAGCCAAATGTTATTACTTTACCGTGCTTTTCCATTAAAGGTGTAGTTGGGAAGTATATTTTTTATATTGAGTTTCCTCTTAGGCAAACCATAGACTCCAAGGGTTGGTTGGGTACTGCAAGTTTGAGTCAGTTATCCTAGTTTTTCAACTTTCCCTTGATAGTTTTTCAGTCATCTGCTAGATCTTTGATGACCCCTTCCTCAACTTCAGAGCGTGAGGATGTCCTAGGTAGCCAGTTTGCAGGCCCTTTGAGTCAGTTTTCTGAACCTTGCACTTTTCATGACCCTTTCTTGAAGTGGATTGAGTACTTTCCTCAAATATGGACTTGGTAAGATTTTATCCCTCCCACCCACCTCCATGAGTTAGACTTTGAGATTTCCGATGATATGATATATATTCTAACTCATGACATTTTTGTGCTTGATTTATCACTATTTTGGTTTATTATGAAGCACAAAGGCAGGTATCGTGGGACATTGCTGTATTGGCTACACTGGTCGTTTGACTACTTCGAACATCCAGCCAACAGGTAAGTGAAGGTAGGTACTTTGCTTTACATTTGCATATCGATTGTTTCACCTTAGTATATATACATTTATATGTATACTAGGGTGGCATTACCAGCCCAATTTTGTTACTGATACTTCTATCGATATTGAGCAGGTCTGCAGGTTATGCCAGAGATGCTGAGGTTCTCATGCGCTCTACGGTGAGCACATGTCCCCGAGTTGGAGCCAAATGTCCCCGAGGATTGTTGCACTTTCGGGACCAAGCTTGGATCAAGGAAGGTTGAATCTTTCACCATCGAGTTGATCTCTAGGGTTTTAGTCTCAAAACCCTCAAAAGTGCTTGTGCTCTATAGCCCAAATGCAAAATATGATAATAATCCAGAATGACTTAGAAGTGTGCCCTTCCTTTCTTTTATACCCCCAGTCTATTCTTCTGTTGAGTTAGTTAACCCCTAGGGTTAACTCCTACCTTTTCTCCACATGTTCTTTTCTTTCATTAAGTTACCTTTTTTCACACAAAGTCAATTCAATAATATAACGTTGTGCTTAGGCAATGGCTTCTGGTTGACTTTGTCCCCACGATGCATGAGACTATAGTCTAGTGGGGATAGCTAGACTATTGAGTCTCTCCAAACCTCTTCATCAAGAGGTGGGGGACATTACAGCTAGGCATGGGCAAGTAACAGGCCCCAAATATATCTAAAGAAAAGCAACTCGAAAAAGCACATGCCAAAGATAGACTAGGGTGCTCATCTCTTACCAAAAACATTATCGTATCAAAAGATAACATAGTAATCCAAATACTCTGAAAACTGAAAACCATCTCCAATGCAGGGTACTTTCTATTTTTATAACTTAAACCCTAATTTTGCATTTTCTCAAACTCACCCAATTTTTTTGGGTTTTATTCTACATCATTATACACCCCTACCCATGTACGGCATTTTATAAAAATAAACCCTAAAAATCAACCTCCCTTGATCATCACCAATATTCAAGCACATGCACTCCTCCACAAAGGGTATCCATAAACATGATTAGATTCCAAAATATGAACTTTCTAAAAATATACAGTTTCCCAAAATAGAAAAGCTCAAAACTTGGAAAGTACCATTTTGAAAAATATCAAGTGGGTACTCAAAGCTATAATCACTCGCTGAAAACATGAACTTTCTAAAAATAGAAACTTTGCTGAAATGGCCCATCTCAAAAATATAAAGTACCCTTTTGAAGCTTTCTACTTCCCATTTATGGGCCAAGTATCGCATGCATGTGAAACCTACTAAATTCATGAAAATGAAAAAAATATATATTGAAATGATTGTGGCACTATTCCTTGAAGAAAATTTCTATGGATATCTCATGCGAGAATAAAGATCAACGACCATGTGCTAATTCTAGTTAAACCACCCACGAACCATCGATGAAGAACAAACCTATGAACTGTCAATTCCGAATAAATCACTAGTGCATCAACAAGTTGTCGATCTCGAATCAATCAAGATGAACTTTTGAGAATTCCATTATGAGTGCTAGAATGAAGCATTGGATTTCACTAAAAAAATTCGTATGAATATAATGAGCAATGAAGAGCATAAAACAAGGAACTTAAATCATAGTCATGAATTACAGTAAAAACATGTTTCTCTATGTACAACATATTTCCCAACACTTCACTAAAGATGTCCAAAAAAGATCAAGGCAAGTATTCTCAAAAATTACTATAAAGAAAAAGCTAATAAATATTGTACTACTAGCAGAGGTTTGATATGTAAATTTCTTCTTAGTTCAAAACATATTGATTATGTTTTAAACATGATTACTTGGAACATGATCACTTAGTAAAATTAGCAGAGATTATATCAAATGAGTGAAACATTTTTGTGCCATTTACCTCAACAAATTGTACAGAACACATAAGGTTTAACTACCAACCTTGCACTCCTATCACGACTCCTTTCAATGGGATCACTGTACAATCTTTTGAATACGGATAGAGGACCAAGAAGTTTGGGATTGGCAAATTCCATCATTGCATAGAACTCATTCAAATCATTTTGAACTGGAGTTCCAGTCTGTCAAAAACACAACAACAAACACTCTTTTTTTAGAAATCACTATTATTTGAAACTTACCAATTTTTGTAGTCTTCAAAAATCTATGATTTGTATTTCTAAATTAAGTAGTTACAAAAAGATAAAATAACTAAGTTACCATGATACAGATACAGATAGAAATCCACCATATTTGGAAAGCTAGGATCTAGTTATGGAAGGGAGATGGCAAGTACAAAAATATAAATATATTATTATCTTTAGAAAAATGAAAATTCATAGTTATGAATAAAAAATCAAAACCATTCAGGAATCATAACATTAGAACTATAAGAATCCAAAATTAAAAAACAACTCCTATAACTTTGAAATCACGCTGAGGATATTTCAAGATGGGTGTTACACCTCATATTTCTGAGGTTTCATATTGTGATTTTCATCACATTAATGGATTTTATAGATAGTACCTGTTGTCGTCCTAATACACACTTGCAAACGTGAGCAAAGTCCAACTCACTTAGTGTGTCCTTGGAGGCACAATGCCTAGGTTCACAGTCCACACTGTCACCTTGACTGGAACTTCTTCCTTCTAGGCTTACTCCTAGGGAAGCCAAGGGGGGTAGACCCTAGTTACTAGATATGATTTAACGTTTATGTTCTAGGAGTTGATTTTAATTTGTTAGAGGTTTAGGGGAAAACTAACCTATGATGCTAAGGGAGCAAATGCAAAGTGCAAGACTACTTATGTCAGACAGACTTTTTCCCTAAGTCAACTAAGACTAGTGCCTAAAGGTTGGGCAAGGGGTCAACTAAGTTTAAGGGAGTTTAATTACAAAAGATTACAAGTATTACAAAGTTACAATTATTCCACATCAATGCTACAAGTACTCACAATGATGAGTATAAGATATGACAACAATTATACAAGAGATACACAAGATACAAATAGACAAGATTAACCAAGTGCCAAAGTGTGAGAATTAAAAGATATTCAAAGTTAAGATCATTCACATAAGGCCAAGCATGCCCCAATAAGAAYTGGACTGCTTTTCAATGGCAACCACTAAAGCACTCAAGATCCAACAAGAAGATGCCTCCAAGTGGGATGCACTATATCTTGAAGGATCACACCATAAAGAGCATAAATTGAAAGATATAAAGTACTTGAAAGATAAATGCTCAACAAAATCAACAGATCTAACACTTAGATATTTAACCACACTTGCATGAAAGATAAAATATGTATGTGCTTGCAATGTAGTATTCTAAACAACCATAAGATGTATCCCCAAAAGAAGATTGCCTAGAAGACTAAATGGTTAAGAGTTGCTTAAAGATTTTATAGATTTTAATCACCCTCCTAGCTAAGTGTCAAACCTAAATCCTCCTCCCCCAATTACCAAATAACTATTGGATGCTCAAGATAGTAAGGCAACGAGGCCCACCCTAGCTTTCACAGTCAGTCCTAAAATCTAAGTACTTCCCGGAAAGGACGCATCTTGTGTGCCGTGAGATCGTCCTCGTACTACACCTTCCGTTGTTTTCCAAAAACCCATTTTAGATGGCGAAGATGGTGGTATTTAGGTGTCCTAGTTGGTCTAAAAGGTTATTATGACTTAGGACTGAGTCTTAAGATGTGTTGTAAGAGTGAATTTGGGCAGCATATCCCCTTGTTCCTGGTAAGAATCTGCAAAACCAGCAAGCAAATGCTTGCTGGAAATGCTGCACAACACAACAAAATTAAGAAAAATTTATGTTTTTTACGCAGAATTTTTTCACATAAAAATCTCCAAGTGAAATTGAAATTATATGACCTATATAAGATGGTTATCAAACTGAAATATAAATGGAATGTGAGCAGAAAACAAGACTAAGTAAAGCTAGGAGTTTGAGAAGGCTTTGAGGGAAGACTCCTTCTTGAGGCCTTCCCTTGAGGTAAACCTGCAAAAACTCAAGACAAATCGTGAAGCATGGAAGTAGATAATGTGTATGGATAAACTAACAATCTGAAATACTTCACATGGATTGGTGACATGGATGAGTGAGTTGGCAAGTGGGGACAAGGAAATGGTGATGTGGGAGGCTAGGAAGGGCGCACATGTGGAGGAAGGGGCCCACACATCAAATAAAATGTGTTTCTAAGGTTTTCTCAAAGGTGGAGGGCGCAAATCCCCCTAGGGGCGTGGGTATTTAGTGAGTGGGTTGTGTAAGGGGGTGTGTAAAGGTTAGGGAGTGGGTTGGGTAGGTTAGGGAACATATCTCATGCCTTTTCCATCAATACATTACCCCATTAACTCAAAAGTTACAAAATTTGACATTTCGGCAATGTCATACTTAGCAATTAAAATTGTTGTTTTAACTCACTGACACTCTGGGTGGACAAATGCCTAGCAAAAGTTGTCCGACTGAGATGAAACTTGGTCCAAAGGTGTAGGGGGTTCCTTTCCATTTCTTTTGAGCACAAATACCCATAGAAAAATCCCAAGGACCTAGTTTTTACAATAATTGCTCAAAAACAATTAATTAATTAAATAATTAAAATCCCAACCTTAGGAAAATTAATTAAATTTAATTAATTAAAAAAAAACTATCTAGACTCGACGAAATTCCGCAAAACTTTCTATGATGTCTTGCATGGTCATTTACATCATTCCTAAACAAAAGCTACCAAAAGATGAGACCATTAGAATGGCGTTCACCACTTTGGAGGAATTATTGCAGGTGTGAGGGAAAAACTCAAGGGAAATTAATCAAGTTGAAAAGCCTAATTAATAACCTAAGGATAAAAAACCCTCGGTGAAAAGAACTCTCCCAATGAAAATATCCCAAGGTACCTGACCTAACTATGACCATGGAGACCTATTACATTATTAACCCACACAGGGGTGCCGAAATTTTGTTTACAAAAATTTGTGTTGGAGGCATAAATTGCCTAGTAGAACCAAAGTGTCTTCGACATATTAGCATCTGATGATGCATATCTTCATGGCACATGGAGTTGACCCCCTAGTTGAATAGGCAGTCAACATCTGGCTCCACATGGGGACGTGTGTTCGATCTTCTCACATGGGACGGAGAGCATACGAGAATCCAACATCTACAAAAGGTGCTCACCAATAACCAACATGAGCATAAATATATATATAATGAAATAAACAAATGCTATAAACAACATCTACATAATGAAATACAACATTATAACTACAAAATGAATCTATGATATAGAAATAATTCTAAGTACATATCAACATAATGAATGAAATAATACAAAATTGAGATACAAGGAAAAGGGTTAGAGATATGTTCCAAAGGGTGTCCCTTTGGACACCAAGTTACCACATGAAGAAACACTTCAAGGAGGGGCCATCTCACTAGCATGTCTGACTTTATGTCATCCCACTAGCTGAGAAGAGTTGCTAGAAGACTGATACACTTTATGTTGATTGTTTATTCCTTCATGTGAATCCCGGTTTCTAACCTTAGGCCACTTGGGGCAATTCCCCTTAAAAAAATTCTGATGGTTTTCCATAGGTGCCAAGTGCAAAATTTGTGAACTTAATTTTTCCTTAAAAGGCTTGACCCACCTTTTACTAGGGATGACATACTTTACTTTATCAATATTAACCTTATCATCCTTAGTAATTCCCATCAGATCCTCATTACTTATTCTATCTTTTACTTTCCCAATTTCTGCTAAGTAAGGAGGACGTGGCCCAAGAATCCCATCTGACTGTTTCTGACATTTAACTGATTCCGTTGATGAAGGTTGAGATGATGACACATCTTCAACTGATAAATCCAACTTTGACTTCAATTCTAAAGGAGGCAAACTATTATCTGTCTGATACATACTTTCCTCAAGAAAAAGCCCATCAAAAGAATCCATGGGGTCCCAAACATTGCAAATGCTTGGGGGTTTTCTATTAAGTTCCCTCTTAGTAAATGGCGAAGTATATTCTATCTCATAACATCCCATTTCAACTTCCGAAAAACAATCTCATTTTCCTTTTTCCTAGGATCTTCCACATGATACTTTCTTTCCAACTCTCTATTCAATCTAAACTCTAAACCATTTGGAGTTCGAATGGTGGCATAAGTTAAGTCCATTTGTAAACTACCACCTAAATCTGCAGCTATCTTTCTGTTGAGAAACATACCCCAAGTATCAAGCACATCAATTACAACAATGTCCATTTCAATCATGATATCTGGGAACGCAGCTAAGTGTACTTGTAACCCCTTAATCAAACCATGCACCTCAATTGTCTTACTATCCATAGCACAAATGTTATGATAAGGTCTAGATATTCTTAATTTCAATTGTTCCATTACTTTCTTAGTCATAACATTTGAAGTGGCTCCTGAATCTAGCATACAATTATGAAGAATAAAATCATTCACGAGCAAGGATAGGAAAAAGGGTCTATTCTTTTGATTCCCCCTATCCATATTTTGTAGAATCACAGGTGCATCCTAATAAGTTCTTGTTGGTGAAATGTCAATACTTTTCTGAGAAGGACCTGTTATCGCACAGTTTGTAGGATAGTTCCAAGGGCTTGAGTCAGGGCTTGAAACCGGCGTAACAGGAGCTTCCCCACCCACTGTCACCTCGATGGGGGGGCTCTTTCTATTTAGGAGGGCAAGTCCAAGGGAGACGTCCCTAAGGCAATCT
>JASDQU011029031.1:3148-25092 GCA_032191745.1 Picea mariana | reverse complement strand
CCTATTTGTTCCTTCTTCTTGTGGATCTTCCCTCAAAGTTATTTCCTCAATATTGTCTATTCCATATTCTGTCAATTTCTTTCTAAGAGCCTCTTTTGTCCATGATTTACAAATATTGCGTACATAAAGAGTTTCATTAGCTTGGCTTCTTGTAACTCTACAATGCTTTCCTTTAACTTGTGGATTCTTGAGCTCTGCCACTGCTTTTTTGGCTTGCTCGACAGTCGCGAAACGAACAAATCCAAAGCCCTTATTTTTCTCAGTCAGAGGATTCTTTGGCAATATGATTTCAACAACTTCACCAACCTCACTAAAAAGCTTCTTCAGATCCTCTTCACCAGCGTCCTTATCAAGCCCACCAACAAACACTTCAAACTCTTTCTGCTTTATCCTCTCCTTGACCATGGCAGGCATTTCCACATCACGTTGGTCATCACCTCCGTCTCCCTCGACACCCTCTTCACGGCATCCTGCTCCTTCAGCAACTTCATTTCCTTGGCTCTGCTCACCAATGACTACATTATTTTCAGCCGGCTCATCCTGTTGTTCTTTATCCTTACCCTCATCATCCTGTGCTTCGTGCATTACAGCATCGATTTCCTTGTTCTCTGAGTCTATTCCCTTGACGCCCTCCTCGCTACCTTCTGCAGAGCGGTTATCAACATCCTTGGTTGATTCTTTGTTCACCATGTTGGCATCCTCTACGGGAATTTCTTTCTCCGGCTCGGCTTCGACGCTTGGTTCGTTCAAATCTTGAAATACCTCGACGGCTTTCTCTTCGGCGTTGGGAGTTTCAACAGTGGGCGAAGGCTTCGCCCCTGCATTCTCGACAGCCTCGGGTTCTGTCTTCGGTGGGGTAGAGCTCATGGACTTGGCCTCTGGCTTCGGTGGGGTAGAGCTCATGGACTTGGCCAGGGTCCTGGGAGATTTGTTGGGAGCCTTAGCCGCTGTTTTTTTCTGGGCGGTTGTCCCGACATTCTTCTTTACAAAACGAGGAGGCATTGTTGCAGAAAACTGATGCAGTGGGGATCGAAATCCGGACCTCCTGCAGCTCGAAAGCACAGAAATGGAAAAACCCCAAAATAAAGAAAAGAGACACGCTTCTCTATATCAACGGCGGTATAAAGGGAGAAGGAAACCTAGCTAAATCCTGAGAATAAACAGCTGTGTAGCTTAGTATAGTATTAAGGGATGTTAGGATTTAAAAGACTCAGCGCTTAGGTATCTTCGTGACTTAAATATATAAGTGAAGGGCGTGGAGAAATTGGGTTTTTCCTAAAATGGCCGACCAGTGTATAAATTTGACGGGCATTTTTACTCCCAACCAGTTTTTTTTATGACCATTTTTATTTAAAAACTGCTTTTTGATATTTTATATTTATGCTGGCAAGTCATTTAAATTTATGTATTACATGTGTTTCTATTTATTTTTGTTGTGAATAGAAGAGAAAAATTTTCTATGAACAAGGAGAGAGGGCACATCCAAATTATGAAGCTTCAAAACCCACCAACAACAAAAATTAATAAAAACAAGCATTGCAGAACTTGCTTCATGTTAGGAACATAAATATACTTAGACATTCATGCTTCTATTATAACAACAATTCTAGGTACATGCCCAATGATATAAAGGTAGTTTGGCCAATGGTCCCAACTATCAAAAATGGGACAAGTCGACTAGATTTCAAATCATCGCAATCCACTATCTTCACCATCACTCTCTGATTCATGTGTGGAAAATATCTCAAAGTAGGCCATGTGCTTCTAGGAAGATTTCATTTAAAACCTTCAACAATTAGGACAGGTGTTGTGTTTTAACCTTTAATGATGGCTTGTTTTACCTTGAGGCTTTAATATCCTCTAGTACCAACACTAAAGAAACTACATAAAAACTCTCAATATCAAACAAAAAATCTCTATTTCACCCAGACAAAAAAGAAAAGTCACTTATATTATTTCTATTGGACAATGAAAAGACCCTTCAATCTAATTACTCTTTCTCCAAAGGTCGGTATTTTATGTTCAATGTGGTTTGCATGATGTGAGTCTCAACCTTTAAGCTTCAGGATTCAGTGTGCATAGTGTGGGATTGCAATTTGCATGATGTGAGTTGCAATGGAGATAGTTTTTTTCTAGTATGCCAAAAGACCCATTGTGGGCACAGTGTATGCATATCCCGCAGTCTCATATCGAGGTCTCACGGGCATAGTCTATGCTTATCTCAAGAGTTAGAATCTCATCTTAGAGTCTCAGCATTGTGAGTCTAGTATGTTCTTATCTCAAAGTCTCATTTCGAAGAATCAAAGTCTCATCCAATGATATTGTTGGCCCATTTTATTTTTTATTTTCTGCAATCCAATTTGGAAATGCTTACAATTTCGTATCTCAGATCTCATAGTCATGTGTGTGTGTGTGTGT
This sequence comes from Picea mariana, assembly GCA_032191745.1. Lineage (NCBI taxonomy): Eukaryota > Viridiplantae > Streptophyta > Pinopsida > Pinales > Pinaceae > Picea > Picea mariana. Next base: position 22,674 of record JASDQU011029031.1, on the reverse strand, counting down.
GTGTGTGTGTGTGTGTGTGTGTGTGTGTGTGTGTAATCTAATTTTAAGGTCACAGCCAAGCCAGATACCAAATTGGTGTGTGAGACTGATGCAGAGCAATGACTTGCAGCTCTAAAATACTACTTACTTGACGCGGAGCAACAAGACTGTAGCACTGAATATTACTTGAGATATAGCATAAACCTACAAACAATTAATAGCAATACAACTAACAGTTACACGCTTTGTTCTTCCTTCATAGTGCACAACGAATCACATACATTACAAGAAACATAATTGTGAATGATTTAATTCACTATTGGAATCGAAGGATTTATTACAATCAGTGACAATATTTGAAACCAAAAAAACCCAGATGGTACATTAACCACAGTCTTATTACATCGACACATGTGTTATCAATTAGACCTGGTTATTTCTGAACTAGTTGTATGTGTGCACTCTTGCAAGTCGCAGTCCCGCACTGAGCCTCTTTTGTTCTCCTCTCTTGCGTGCCTCTTCCTTTCATGTCGATTTGTTTCCATGGATGTTTCATTTCTCAGGAAGTTAAGGAGATGAACCATCATGGCATTTTGTGGCCAGCAGTCTTCCCAATTTGCCATTTGTTCATTCCTTTGTCAAAAGTGATTTTCACTTGGTGCTTAATCTTTCTGATACATGTTGACAGTTTCTTGAAGTGATAGCATAGGAATCGTAGCACTTACACATAGTAACAACATAGGAGTAAAAAAATAAAAGTAACAACAAGGTCTGTATTCCTCCTACAATCTACTTGCACATAAAAAAATAAAAAAAATGGTGATGTGGATCGCTTGAGGCCAAGGATGCTCCTACATCAAACACCCCTGGTAAGAAAAATCATGAGCTTCCAAGTCATGTGGTAACTAGTTCATAGGTTGAAGAACTTCGTTGGTGTGCTAGATCCTGCTCAGACACCCACAATGCATCTTCTAATCCCTTGTTTTACCATTTAATTAAATATTCCAGATATTTCTTTCGACGGGTTTCTTTACCAACCCTTTTGGCCAAAATTTATTCCATTTCTTCCACTGGTTTGACTGGTAGTTGTTTCTTCCATTCATACGGCATACTTATTTCATCACTTTATTCTCCTTTATGAAACTCATACAAATATGCAACATTGAATATCAGAGAAATATCTAATTCCTCTGGTAATTCTAACTTATATGCATTTTCAAAAAATTTCCTCAAAATTTTTCATGGGCCTATCTTTTTGTACTTTAGTTTATTGTAGGTTCCACTGGGGAATCTTTCCTTTTGCCAATGCACCATTACCAATTCACCTTCCTCAAAAACTTGTGTTCTTCTCTTAATATATACCTCCTTTTGTACTTGGAATTACTTTGTTCCAGCCTCCTTTTCACATGTTCATGTAATTCTTGAAGATCATCTGCAAAATCACTTGCATCGACACTCTTCCTTTCTTTCAAATCTAGCAACTTTATCAAGTCTACAATTTATTTTGGTGACCTTCCATAAACAATCTGGAAAGGATTCCTTCTAGTTGATCTTTTCATCAAATCATATAGGTAAATTTAGTCTGTGACAAGACCATATCCTATTGTCTGGGATTTTCACCACTCAAACTCCTCAACAAATTTCCAATAATTTTGTTTACCACTTTAGTTTTCCCATCGATTTTTGGGTGATAGGAAGAACTATACAACAACTTGGATTCCATTTTCTTCCAAAGTGTCCTCCAAAAGTGACCAATAAATCTCGTGTCTCAGTCTGAAGTAATACTCCTTGGAAAACCATGAAGTCTCACAACTTCTTTGAAGAATAAAACAACCACTTCAATTGCATCACTTGTCTTCTTGCACACTATGAAATGTGCCATCTTTGAAAATCGATATGCTACAACCATCACAAAACCATGCTTCCTTTGTGTCCTAGGCAGCCCCAAAACAAAATCTATGCTCACATATTCCCAAGGCCTTTCAAGTACTAGCAATGGAGTATACAATCTCATATTTTAACTTCTTCCCTTTGCTACTTGGCAAATTCTACAGCATTCAACAAACTTTCTAACATCCTTGTTGATGTTAGGCCAAAAATACCTTTCTTTTACCAACATTGCAGTCTTATCCATGCCAAAATGTCCACCTAAGTTGTACCACACCCAAGCTTATACCTTCTAGGCTATGCCACATAGAAACTCTTGCGGAACTTCATAAATTGTAATATCCCCAGACCACCTAGGTCGGGGCCATGTCACTCCATAAAAACAGTAATTTCATCTGTATCTATAAATATAAATTTCAATAGAAAAATATACATTCTGCAAATATACAAATTCATGCGGAAATAATAGTAAATATATACATGCAACATACACATGCCATACCCATAAATATAAAGGCATGTATAAATACATAGCATGCAATGAACACATAATCGATACTTATATTTTATCGAAGACCACCAACTACGTGCAGACCTTCCACGATCCTCCCAGACTTAGACCATGTTGCTCACAACTCTCAGCAATGGGTCACCCCCGAGCTAGGACTAAACTCCAACTGGTTAAATAGATTACTAGATAGGCTGAGACAAATCAGACAACAAGAAGAATCTCATTCCAGGAGCCAACTCAAATTAACATCCTACAGTCTCTCATTCCCCACATATCTATCCCACCCTAGTAAGTGTGCCCCTTCTCTACTCAACAATCCTTCGGCTATCCCCACTTCCCTTCTAGGGATTCAACAACAAGTCGAAGATGAAGTCTTAGAGAAATGTAGTTGCAGTTGGGCTCCCTCAGGAAAATCACTTCCCCATCAAACTCTCTCACCTGGAGAGATTTTCTCATGGTCCTGACAACTTGCCTCTTCAATCCACGGGCTTGACAACCTGCCTCTTCAATCCCACAGGCATGAAAACCCTCATCTTCAATCCCACGAGCCTGACAACAAGTTTCTTCAGTTCAGTGCTTAAGTCAACTAGTTACAGGCTCAGGTGAAGGCAACAACAGAAAACGGGTATGAAACAGGTGAAGGAAGCAAGAGGGATTAGTTAAGGAACAATATTGGTTCGGGTACGATACAATAATGGTTCAGGTACAGTATGGGTATGCTACCCGTGACCTGGAGGTATTGCGTACAACTTCTAGGATGCAAAGGTCGAACAATGGAGGTCTCAACATGAAACGATGGCAAACTGGTGAATTGATAAAAATGTGAGGGTGACCGGGGAGGATGGTGCCCAATGAACTAATTTTTCCCACATATAACTCCATATGACCTCATTGACACATGGCCCTCCAGGAGCTCATTCCTCTCCACTTGTAGATAATTCCCCTTCCCATAAGAACTTAGGATAATATGAGATTTATCCTTGCCTTAGTCTTTTGGAATAAAAATATAATATTCCCTTAGAGATAAGCCCTCTAGCTTAGACCCTTTCCTAGGCTCTTAGCCCTTCCCTTCCCCTTCCTAGTGGATTTTAGTCCCCCATACTCTTTTATCGTGGTCAGTCTACATGAAATGATGTATTATATTAATGATATGAGTGTTTACATATACAAAAATAGGCTCACTGGCCTTTAGCATCTAGGCTCTCCGGCCTAATCATCACATAATCCTCCTAGCTTATAATCACTTGGCTCACCAGCCTATAAAACATGTTTACAATTCAATTGGGGCTCAGTCTTGAGGTATTACATTCCCCTCCCCTTATTTATGCATTGTCCTCGGTGCATCTTATTAACATATTTCCATCAAAATATTCAAAAAGATGTGGGTATTCTTCCCGCATAGCATCTTCGTGCTCCCAAGTTACATCCCCAAGACCATACCAGGTCCATTGGACCTTTACTAGCTCTATGGATCGATTACGGAGCTACTTGATATTCCGGTCCAGTATGCACATCGGATGCACTTGAAAAGTGCCTTCTTGCTTCACCTAAATCACATTCCAATCAATGACATGATTAGTGTCAGGTGTATATTTTTTTAGCAATGACACATGGAACACATTATGAATAAACATTGATGCAGGTAATGCAAGCATATAAGCTACAAGCCCAATCCTCTCTAGTATTTCAAACGACCCACAATAATGAGCTACCAACTTTGAACAATTTCCCAACTTCAGGGAACTTATGTTGGCCTTCACTTTCAAGAATACATGATCACCCACTTTAAATTCCTTGTGAATTCTTCCCTTGTCATCATAGTTTTTCTAGCTATCTTGAGCAACCTTTAAATTCTGCTTTATTTTTTACATTTGTTCTTCCATTTATCTAAGTATATGAGGTCCAACCACTACTCTATTTGTTGGGTTGTCCCATCTTACATGTGTGTTGCACCTTCTTCCATAAAGTGTTTCAAATGGGATCATCTTTAGAGATCCTTGGTACCCATTCTTATAAGCAAACTCTACCAAGTGTAGGTAGTCTTCCCATTTTTTTGGTTTATCCATCACGTACTTCCTCAACATATCCTCAATCACTTGATTCACCCTCTTTGTTTTCCCATCAGATTCTGGATGATAAGTTGTGCTAAAATTCAAATTTGTTCCAAATCCTTGAAATAATCCTCTCCAAAAATTTCTTGTAAATTTTGGATCTCTATCAGACACAATTGTCTTTGGTATACCATGCAATCGAGCAATTTCCCTCATATAAATATCAACAATGTTAGTTTCCTTGTGAGTGTGCTTCACTGGAATGAAATGGGTAGCTTTAGTAAGCTTGTCCATCACTACCATGATTGAATCATGTTGCTTTCTTTTTTGGGGCAGTTTGGTGATAAAATCCATTGTTACTACTTCCCATTTCCACTCAGGAATGGACAATGGTTGCAGCAACCCAGCTGGGTGCCTATGCTCAGCCTTGACCTTTTTACGCTCCAAACATTTGGAAATGTACTCAACAAATTCTTTTTTCATTCCTGACTAATAATATTGGTTCTTGAAAGTTGCAATAGTTTTCTAATACCTTGGATGAAGGTATAAGGAAGATAACAGAAAGAAGAAAAATCATTAAGCAAAGATCTTCTCTACTAAAATGACCCAAAGATTATTATAACAAAAATCATGCAAGGAGGCAATCGCTATAACTCATTCACAACTCATGAATCTCCTGCTCATGAACAAGCATTGATCTTCAACACCTGTAATTCTATTCAAGAAAAATGACAAGAAGAAATGACAATGAAAGAACACAAAGTTTGATAATTAATTTAAGTGAATCTCTAATGGCAGAAAAGAATAATTACAACAGGCCCTTGGGCTTACAATTGAGCAACTAAACTGCTCCTCCGGCTCTAACCTCTCTTGGCTCATGAATCCAACCCTCCTCTATTCTTGTACAATGAATATATAAAAATATAGGTCATTTTCAACTAACTCCAACCCCTTTTCCAAAATAAAACAACTACAAAATCCTTAGAATTGGAGCATTGGTTAATAGTTGCTTCAAATGTTGGAAACTCTTTTCACACTCCAATGTCCACTGAAACTTCACTCCCTTCTTTTGCAAGGAAGTGATTGGGTGTGCAATATTTGAGAATCCTAAAATAAATATTTTGTAGTAGCCTGCAAGGCCCATGAAGGATCTTGCTTCTATCATATTCTTAGGTGTTGACCATCCTCTAATGGACTCAATCTTTTCAGGATCCACTACTAACCCTTCCTCAGATATGATATGCCCCAAATAATGAATTTGGTTCTGATAAAATGAGAACTTGCTCAATTTGACATACAATTGATGTTCCCTTAATACTTGTAATACCATATTCAAGTGTTTCTCATGCTCTTCCTCTGACTTGGAATATATAAGGATGTCATCCAAAAAGACAATGAAAAAATTATCCATGTATTATCTGAAAATGTCATTTAGTAAACACATGAAGATTGTTCGTGCATTTGATAACCCAAATGGCACCACTGTGAAACCATAATGGCCATACATTGTTCTGAAAGTAGTCTTATTGATGTCTTCATCCTTAATTCTTACATGATGATAAGCTGACATGAGATCAATCTTGGAGAATATTTTTTCATTTTTCAACTAATCAAAGAGGTCATCGATCATTGGCAAAGGATACTTATTCTTTACAGTTACTTTGTTCAATTTCATGAAGTCAATACAAAGTCTCAATGTTCCATCTTTCTATTTCACAAATAATACTGGAGCACCCCAAGGTGACACACTTGGGCGTATATACCTCTTCTTCAAAAGCTCTTCAAGATAAATTTGCAACTCCTTCAGTTCTGGTGTACTCATCATGTAAGGAGTCTTAGATATTGGAGTTGTTCCAAGCATCATATTGATGGAGAAATCAATATCTCTCTTAGGGGGTAATCTTGGTATTTATTTAATTACATCCTCAAACTCCTTTAGGAATGCATAATCTTCAATATTTGACACCTTATCCTTAGGTGTATCTTCCATATGAGCTGCAAATAGTTGACACCCTTTTCTGTAACATTTCTTCAGTTTTAATGCTGAAATTTATCTGACAGTTACTGCCCTGGAAATTCCCTTCATTCTCCTTAGGTTCCCTTCCTCATCCCAACAAGTAAATTTTTTGTTACAACAATCTAATATATCATGGTGTTGGTCCAACCAATCCATACCAATTATATAGTCATAGGAACCCAAAGTAAATATGTTCAAATATGCCTTGGTGCTCAGTCCATTCATGTCCATTGGGCATGACTTAACCATCTCATTAACTTTTCTTTTGGCTCCGGTAGCCAGGTGCACCAACCAAGATTTTCCATGCTTGATTCTTGGAAAGTGAAATCTTTCCACCATCTTAGGATCTATATAACTATGACTAGATCTTGAATCAATTAAAATTGCAATGGCTTGATTTTTTATCATACCTTCCATGTCAATCATGTGTGATTGAAACTCAGTTTGATTTTTGTCCAAAGTTGCATAGATCCTGGGTACATTCATGCCCATGTCCTCCATTGTTTCATATTTCTGTACAATGTGAACAACTCTTACTTTTTCACTTCTGTGGGGACAATCTCTCTACATATGATTTCGTTGACATAACAAACATTGAATAGGCGGTTGCCTTAGCCTTTGTCCACATGTATCAATCGTTCTAGGCTATCTAGAAGTTGGTTGTCCCTGAGGACTATTTCTAAAAAATGGTGGCTATTCCCCTTCTTCCTCTGTTCCATCTTAAATTTATTCTTGTCTTCCCAATCTTTTTGGAAAGTTGGCTTTCCTTTATGTTGGTTGTATAGGCATTTAGCTTGCCTTATGGTCTCCTCCAAAGTCTTTGGATCATCATCAGGGATGATTTTAAGGATGGAAATTTATTTTAAAATGTAGAAACCTTGGCGAATCTTACTAGTCCTTCATATGCCAAATATAAATGTTTGGCAATATTTTTGTAAAAACATTCAAATTTCTAAGGATTTTATATAGATTTTATAAAATTTTGGCGATTTTTAAGGTAAAATAATTTTATCCTATAGAATTTAGGCGAATCGTTTTTAAAATAGCGAATCTCGTTTTTGGAAAAACCATGGAAAGTTAGCTCATGAGCGAAATTTAGCCCCTAAAATCATCCATGATCATCATATTGTATCTTGTCACTGATGAAGGATGGTAGCCCAATCAAATACCTCTCAATCTTAATTATCTCATCCTTGATGAAGGAGACATACTTTAACAGTTCTAAAAACCTTCTTTCATATTCATCAATGGTCATACTCCTTAGCTTGATTTCAAAGAACTCCTTCATTTTCTTTTCATGATATCTATTATTCAAGTATTTCTTTTGAAAATGCTTCTTGAATTCCTTCCAAGTAACATTTTTCTCTTTAATGTGTTGCACCCGCACAAGTTGGTCCCACCACATAGATACATTTCCCTTGAGATGATAGATAGAAATTCTTAATTCTGCATCTGAAGAATAATTATGCAATTGAAAATATTTTCTCATGCCTATCATCCATGTCTCTGCATCCTCATCCTTCTTGTGCTCACCTTCAAACATAGGAGGTTTTATCTTGTTCATTTCCCCTTGTAGCTCATTCACCCCAGACCTCTTCTTATGATTTTTGAAAGGGTATGGACTTGAGCTACTATGTTCTCTCCTATTGGAATGCCTTGGGGAGTGATGGTGATGCCTGCTAACACTTCTTTTTCTATCTTTATCATCAGGGGACTTGTAACTCCCAGATTTGCTTGAGTCATTCTCCTTATCCAATTTCTTTTCAATTATGTCCAAGATCTGCATTAACTTCTTGTTGAATTCCTCGTGTTTCTCCTTAGCTTTCATAATTCTTTCATTATCATATTTTTTACTTTGGACATCCTTCTAAAAAATTTTAATGATCTCTACCATATTCATGTTTTCTTCCTTTCCATACTCATGTCCATTGGAGTTTGTACCTTCAATACCCATATGGACATTCATCCCTCTAATATCATCTTCCTGGTTGTAATCCCCCTATGTATATTCCATCTCTCTGCACTTTTTGTTGATTCTGGTATGCTCTAGTTGTTGTTAACTCTACAAAATGTGCAGCCAACAAAACTTTGTGAGGCTAACTGTCTCAATAATTTCATGAAAATATGAACCATTCTAGTTCAATAATATATCAGACTTATTTCTTCTGATTTTCTGATAAATTGACTTTTAAACTCAATTTTATGGGTGAATAGTTATATTCTACTGTCCAAGATCTTTCCAATGACTGCTCCCTTGCTCAATTCTGAGTCTTGAGTAGAAAGTTATGGATATTTGAAAATTGTCCTTCCTTGGAGGTAGTCCCTGTACAATTCTTCTTCTTCTTCTTCTTCTTCAAAGTTGAATTAGCTCTTGGACTCATGTTGAATCCCCTCATAAGTACATAGGCCTTCTTTAGATATTTAGGCACGGGTCTGTACAAATAGAAACCCCATAGACTCCTTCTTTTAGAACCTTTATGTCCTTGAAAACAACAATTCGACACTAGCCCTCTTTTATTTTGACCAAAGTCTCATATGACCAAGGAATATGACCAAGTGCTTAGTTGATATGCACTTATCCGAAGATTCAGAACTTTAGGGCCCCAGAACTTCAGGCTTCGGGGGTTTCACCTTCATCACACTTCATTTTCCCCGAATGTCGAACTAACAAACTTCTGAATAGACCCTTCTTTGGAGCTTTAGGGTTCCGGTGCTTTGGAGCTTTAAGCTTCAGAGGTTTTACTTTAACCCTGCAAAATTTCTTTCGAACTCTGAACTTTCAAATTTCCAAGCCGACGATTCAATGTTTCATTACTTTGGCACTCTATTGCATTGGGATACGGAATTTTGGACCACACAAAATGCAAATATCCCCAAAATTTGAATGGGAGAACTACTTTAGTGCTCCCAGGATTTGGAGCTTCGAGCTTCGGAAGATCTTGCAACAACATACACACAGTCCCCCAAACGTTGAATTGGTAAACTACCAGAGAATCTCTCCAGATATTCTCACTTCGGAGGTTCTTGCAGCAACATACTCCCATATCTCTAAATGTCAAATCTATAAACTTATGGCATATTATCATCCATCACACACCAGGGGGTGTTACGTGTTGAAAATATAGAGATGACATGTGGCCCAATCTATGGGTGACACATTTCAAGTTCTAATTGGCCCAAAAGGTCTGTGAAAAACCTGAACCAAGATGACATGTAGCATTCTTAGAGTGGTCTCACATCACCTTAGGTGAAGTCACCATGCCATGTCACTCTGGTGCTTAGGAACTTCAGAGAACTTCTCAATACCACACAACACATCTCCCGAATGTCGAATTTCCAAACATGTCCACGTCACTCTAGGTGACATCATCATGTCACGTCACTCTGGTGCTCCAGGACTTCGGGACTTTAGAGAAACCCACACCAGAGCACATCAAAAAACTCTAATGCCGAACTTCCAAACTCTCAAACAGTGTTCTCTAGAGCTTTGGAACTCCGGGGCTCGGGGAATTTGGAAAAAGTCTCATCTGGACACTTTAAAACTCCCCACCGTCGAAATTTCGAACTCTCGATCAGTTCCACATCACTTTGGTGCTCCAAGACTTCGACACTTCAAGCTTCAGAAGATCTCACACTAGCACAGTTTATAACTCTCGAACACCAAACTTCTGAACATGTGTTCCCCGGAGCTTCAGGACTCTGATGCTCTGAGACTTTGGAACTTCGAGATTCATAGGATTTCATTTTTGAGCACCACTCCACCCTCAAACTGCCAAACACCAAAATTCCAAAAAAATGATAATCTTCAGACACATGTTCCCGAACATGAACAGTCTGAATTGGTTTTGGACTTTAGGACTTCAAGGGAAACTCCACTCCACGCAACCACAACCAGATTTAACCAAACGTCGAACTGTTGAAACACTTGGGGGATCCAACAGTCCGCCTTCTCCCAAATGATATATGGTGTTGATTCACTACGAGACTTTGGAACTTTGGGGTTTTTGCCTCCTGTTGTCAAAGTCTTAAAAATTGTTGAAGTAATGAAGTTCGAAGAACTTGAAGGGGTTAATCGTCGTGCTCCTTTTCCCAGATCTGACAACTATGAAAGATTTGATCCCTTCCCTAACCAATCCTATTGCCAATGTGGTTTCCCAATCTACTACACCTCCTGAGCTTTCAAAAATAGCTAAGGTGTGCTCTCGGTTCCTTCTTGGCACTCATGGACACTCTGAAACACAAATTTTGTCCATTTCAACAACAATTCTCTCTGAAACTTTTTACTTCAATTTCCACTTACACAACCCATCTAGGATTAGTGTTGAAAACTGGAGCTCTAATACCAAATTGTAACACACCCATGCTTATACCTGTTGGGCTATTCCACATAGAAACTCTTGCGGAAATTCATAAATTGTAACATCCCCAGACCACTCAGGTCGGGGCCATTTCACTCCATAAAAACAATTATTTCATCTGTATCTATAAATATAAATTTCAAGAGACAAAGATTCATTATGCAAATATACAGATTCATGCAGAAATAACAATAAACATATACATGCAGCATAGACAAGCCATACCCATAAATACAAAGACAAGCATAAATACACAACATCCAATGAACACACAATTGATACTTATCTTTTATCGAAGACCACCAACTGCATGCAGACCTTCCACGATCCTCCCACTCTTATACCACGATACTCATAACTATCAACAGTGGGTCACCCTCGAGCTAGGACTAAACTCCACCTAGTTAAAGGGATTCCTATCTAGGCTGAGACAAATCAAACAATAGGAAGGATCTTGTTCCGGGATCCAACTCAAACTAACAGCCTATAGTCTCTCATTCCCCACATGCATGTACCACCCCAGGAAGTGTGCCCCTTCTCTTCTCAATAGTCCTTCAGCTACCTCACTTCCCTTCCAGGGATTCAATAACATGTCGGTCAGGAAGTCTCAGAGCACTATAGCTGTAGTTGGGCTCCCTCAGGAAAATCACTTCCCAAACAAACTCTCTCACCTAGAGAGAGTTTCTCACAGGCCTGAAAACTTGCCTCTTCAATCCATGGGCCTGACAACCTACCTCTTCAATTCCATGGGCCTAACAACCCGTTTCTTCATTTCAGTGCTTAAGTCAACCAATTACATGCTTAGGTGAAGGAAACGATAGAAAACGGTTATGAAATATGTGAAGTCAACAACAGGGATCAATTAAGGAACAATATTGGTTCAGGTATGGTACAATAATGGATCAGGTACAGTACAAGTATGCTACCCATGACAGGAGGTATTGTGTACAACTTATGGGTTCCAAAGGTCAAACGATGGAGGTCTCAGCGTGAAACGATGGTAGGCTAATGAATCGTGAAAAATGTGAGGGTGACTGGGGAGAATGGTGCCCAACGGAATAATTTTCCCCACATATAATTGCATGCTCCATGATTGACACATGGCCCTCTAGGAGCTCGTTCCTCTCCACTTGTAGAGCATTCCCCTTCACATAAGAACCTAGGATAATATGATATTTATCCTTACCTTATTATTTTGGAATAATCATATATTATTCCCTTAGAGATAAGCCCTCTAGCTTAGCCCCTTTCCTAGGCTCTTATCCCCTCCCTTCCCCTTCCTAGTGGATTTAGTCCCCCTTACATTTTTTTTTTGGTTGGTTTACATGCATCGATGTATTATGTTAATGATATTAGTGTTTACATATACAAAAATAGGCTCACTGGCCTTTAGCATCTAGGTCGTTTGGCATAATCATCACATAAGCCTCCTATCTTATAATAACCTATCTCACCAACCTACAAAACATGTTTTCAATTCAATAGGGGCTCAGTCTTGGGGTATTAAATAAGACTCCACCATGTAGGTCTTTGATAAGATTCAATATTATTGAACCTTGAGGAATGCACAACTGTTGATTTTTAAACAAGAATATTTTTTGCATGTGATAATCAAGGAACATTGTTCTATTGACACTTCACGGTGCCTTACAAGCTTTCCAAGCTTCTCCAAAATCTGTATCTTCTTCATACAATTTCTTCATGATTTCCAAACTCACCACTTCCATAGATAAAGTGTTAAGTAGTAACACTCTTCTACTCAAAGCATATGCCACTTTATTTGACTTTTTGGATCTATGATTCATAACAAAAGTGCATCTTTGTAAGAATTCAACCCCATTTATAATTTATTTCATTCAACTTGCCTTGATTGTTGATGTATTGCAATGCCTTATGACCAGTAAACAAGAAAAATTATTTGGGAAGCAAATAGTGTCTCCACTTCTTCAAATCTTTCACTATCGCATGAAATTCTTGATCGTACACAAAATACTTTATTTTAGCATCATTAAAGTTTTCAATGAAGAATGTTATTGGTCCCCCTTGTTGGCTTAAAACTACTCCAATTATTGTCTCACTTGCATCACTGTCAAATTGAATTACTATGTCAAAGTTTGGAAGTGCCAAAACAAGCTTCTATGTCACCTTCTTTTTCAAATCTACAAATTCCTTCATTCTTTGTTGTTGTCCATTCAAATTTTCTCTTCTTCATGCATTCGGAAAGTGGTGCACAATTTGACTGAAGTTTCTAATGAAATTTCGATAGAAACTCGCCAATCCATGGAAGCTTCTCACTTCAAAAGTGGATTGTGGTGTTGGCCATTCCAAAACAGCCTTCACCTTTTCGGAATCCATCTTCAATTCTTCCTTGGAAACCACAAATCCCAAGTACATTGGTTTTGTCTGCAGAAATGTACATTTCTTCAAGTTAATCAACAATATTTCCTCTTGAAACCAATGTAACACTTGTCTCACATGCTTTAAGTGTTCTTCATTGTTCCTGCTGAAAATTAAAATGTCATCCAAGTACACTACAACAAACTTTCCCAGGACTGGTTTCAAGACTTCATTTATAAGCCTCATAAATGTACTGGGAGCATTAGTTAGCCCAAATGGCATAACTAATCATTCAAACAAGCCATGTTTATTCTTAAAGGTATTTTTCCACTCATCACCTTCCCTTATTCGAATTTTATGATAACCACTCTTCAAATCAATCTTCGTGAAGTATGTATCCCCACTTAAATAGTCCATAAGATCTCTCAACCTTGGAAATGAAAATCGGTACTTGATGGTGATTCAATTTATGGATCATGAATCTGTGCACATTTTCCACTCTCTTGTTTTCTTTGGAGTCAATATTGTTGGCACTACACATGGGCTTAAACTCTCTCTAATCAATCCTTTATCTAGTAGCTCATTGTTGGATTACTGAGAGGGGGGGTGAATCAGTAATAAAGAAATAATATCCTTTTTAACCATATAAAACAAGTGTTATATCAATGTAGCATTGTCATCCAATAATTGCAGAGTAAATAAACAATGAAAAAATGAGCAATCATACACATACATAGTACACCAGTGTTTTTACGTGGAAACCCAAACAGGGAGAAAACTGCGAAATGTTTTTTCTTATATGTCTTTAATAATTACATTCATTGGAAGCACCAACTTCCTTTGTTTTCCAACTGCAACTGGAAGGAAGCTCCAACCCCCTATTTTCTCAGGATAAAACTTGTGGGAATATCCAACTCCCCAATTCTTTGGCTACAACCAAAAGAAGGCTACAACCCCCCATGTTCTTTGTCTACAACCAGAAGGTGGCTACAACCACATGTCCTTGCCCTGTCCAACCTCCCTGGTATAAGTAAAATGATGGAACCATTGTCACACTATCACTGTGATATATATTGTTGTAAACTTGTACCAACAAACCTGCACCAAACCTGTTCCAATAACCTAAACCATGCACCAATCATGCATCAGCCTGTACCTCAACCTGTAATCAACCTATACCATAAACAAGTGCATCAACCATGCACCAACCTGTACCAAACAACCTATAATCAATCTATACCATAAACAAGTGCATCAACCATGCACCAACCTGTACCAAACAACCTGTAATCAAACTATATCATAAACAAGTGCATCAACCATGCACCAACCTATACCAATCATGCATCAAATACACATAAATTGTGACTCATCAAGATGTACCAAAATCATCAACTATACACCTCATGTATGTGCCAACTCATCAACTACTTGTCTCAACCATGTACCCAACATGTACCTCAACCAAAATCCCTCATCAAATTCATAATCCAAATATGATTTGTAACTCTGTAATAGACCCGGTGTATATGATAACATATCTGCAAACCTTCCTTAACTTTAACAACAAGAGACTAGCATTTTAATCAAACTTTACTTTCGTCTCACATGACTAATTTTGGATTAGTCAACGACCCTAACTTGTAATAATAATAACTATGTACCTGTAATGAATAGAGATCTAAAATAAGTACATAATTTTCTTCAGTGTCCTTTATGAAATTCCTCCATGTTTTACTACTTGGATCCTCTTAGAAAAGGAGTTATAGCAAAAAAAGCATACCTTATTGAATTCTAGCTTATTCTAGAGATCAAACTTGTAGAGCATTCCCCGCATAGAATATTTGTTGTATGGATCTAAAAATTGTACACCAAATAATACAGACTGTACTCTAACCAATAGATTTGGTCTTACTGAATTTGGATTTGTTATGAATAATTTTTTACGTTTTTACCCGAAAAATGTTTTTTAGACTAGTTTCAGGACTAGCCACAATCCCTATTTTCCACGGAGTGTAACTCCAAGAATACAACGAACCACAAGCTGAAAATTGTATCAAAGATACTTGGATATGTTTCCTCAATGACCACCCAATTTTACGGTCTGAATCATTCTAAAAAAAACGTTATTGCGAAAATGGTGAGATGACCTATAAATAACATACCTTAGACAACATCATCAAAATAATTTATCATCCCTTGAATTTTTGCCTTCTTTACTTCATGTTCCCTCTAAAATTAAGCTTAGATATCCTTTGGTTACCTCAGTCACTTGTATATATTCAATATTCTCAAGTGTGATTATAAATGAGAGACCCTTGCGTGTGATTATAAATGAGAGACCCTTGCCTCTTATTTATACTTTCATGTAGCTTCCTCAAGGGGTTACCTTCTAACCATCTTAACCCACTTTCCTTATTTTAGGGCTAACCCACNGTGACTCATCAAGATGTACCAAAATCATCAACTATACACCTCATGTATGTGCCAACTCATCAACTACTTGTCTCAACCATGTACCCAACATGTACCTCAACCAAAATCCCTCATCAAATTCATAATCCAAATATGATTTGTAACTCTCTAATAGACCTGGTGTATATGATCACATATCTGCAAACCTTCCTTAACTTTAACAACAAGAGACTAGCATTTTAATCAAACTTTACTTTCGTCTCACATGACTAATTTTGGATTAGTCAACGACCCTAACTTGTAATAATAATAACTATGTACCTGTAATGAATAGAGATCTAAAAATAGTACATAATTTTCTTCAGTGTCTTTTATGAAATTCCTCCATGTTTCACTACTTGGATCCTCTCAGAAAAGGAGTTATAGCAAAAAAGGCATACCTTATTAAATTCTAGCTTATTCTAGAGATCAAACTTGTAGAGCGTTCCCCGCACAGAATATTTGTTGTATGGATCTAAAAATTGTACACTGAATAATACAGACTATACTCTAACCAATAGATTTGGTCTTACTGAATTTGGATTTGTTATGAAGGATTTTTTACGTTTTTACCCGAAAAATGTTTTTTAGACTAGTTTCAGGACTAGCCACAAACCCTATTTTCCACGGAGTGTAACTCCAAGAATACAACGAACCACAAGCTGAAAATTGTATCAAAGATACTTGGATATGTTTCCTCAACGACCACCCAATTTTATGGTCTGAATCATTCTAAAAAACACATTATTGTTAAAATGGTGAGATGACCTATAAATAACTTACCTTAGAAAGCATCATCAAAATAATTTATCCTCCCTTGAATCTTTGCCTTCTTTACTTCATGTTCCCTCTGAAATTAAGCTTAGATATCCTTTGGTTACCTCAGTCACTAGTATATATTCAATATTCTCAAGTGTGATTATAAATGAGAGACTCTTGCGTGTGATTATAAATGAGAGACCCTTGCCTCTTATTTATACTTTCATGTAGCTTCCTCAAGGGGTTACCTTCTAACCATCTTAACCCACTTTCCTTATTTTAGGGCTAACCCACTTCTAACCACTTGTCCACTTAATAATTTCTCCATTAACTTTATTAGTTAAATAATTCCTTTTGTATCCACTTTGACTTATAGTACACTCATCACTTTACTTTATTATTTAAATTACCTTCTAACCATATTAACCCACTTTCCTTATTTTAGGGCTAACCCACTTCTAACCACTTGTCCACTTAGTAATTTCTCCATTAACCTTATTATTTAAATAATTTATTTTGTGTCCACTTTGAATTATAGTACACTCATCACTTCACTTTATTATTTAAATAATTTCTCCTTTGCAACCACTTTGACTATTTTGACCTTTTGGGGTTTCTAGATGACTCATGAGGGTTCTCCAACTTCACATGGCCATAACTCTCTAACCGTGAGGAGTTATGTGATGTTCCACATACCACTGGAAATGACATAACATTTATTATCCATCTAGAATATTATTTCCTGCAAATATATCAAAACTCATACCATTATCCATTAAACAAACTTGGGTCCATTACCCAAACCTTTATGCTACTAGAATTCACTATCGGACTTTCTTTAAGGGTTGACATCAATGAAAACCAACCCAATTAATCAACATTTCCCCCTTTGGAATTTATAGAAACACTCGGATGCAATATTGAAGTCATATCACTCATGCTCCCCCTGTGACCATAACTCCCCCTGAAACCATGTATCGGTGCTCTTTCTCCAAGCATTTACCTTTTCATATAATAAATCTCTCCCCCTTTGTCATCAATGGAAAAGGTATATTTCCGTCCAGGGTTGCTCCCCCTAACTCAACTCTTCCTGAAATTGATCTCCCAACCTGAATTGTCCTCTTTATGGTGCTTCCTCGTGTAAATATAATACATTTATAAGATAAGCATTCAAAAGCATTCATTTTGGAATAGAAATTACTATGAGTCTATGGGGAAGATACTCAAAGGCTTCCCATGGAAGCAGTTTTGTAAAGATGTCTACCACTTGTTCTTTTGTGCCCACATATTCAACTCTGATGTTCTTCTCTACAACTTGTTCCTGTAGAAAGTGATACTTGATTTAAATGTACTTCATCTTGGAGTGCATCACCGGGTTCTTTGAGATACTGATGGTGCTTGTATTATCACAATAGATTGGAATGGGATCATCATACTCAACCTGTATATCTGTCAGAGGTTGTTTCATCCATAGAACTTGTGTACAACATGTTGTTGTTACAATATACTCTTCTTCGGCTGTAGATAAACATATTGATGATTGTTTCTTGCTTATCCAAGATACTAAACACTTACCCAAGTAGAACGTTGTTCCACTAGTGCTTCGTTGGTCATCAATGTAACCTACCCAATCATCATCTGTGTAGGAAATAAGTGATAGATCATTTTCTTTTGGATACCATAATCCAAACTCTTATGTTCCTTTGAGATATCTAAAAATCCTCTTCACTATTAATATATGTGATTCCTTTGGTGCTGCTTGAAATAGTGCCACATGTCCAACTGTCTATGTATTAAATCTTCTCTAGATGTTGTCACATATAGTAAGATACCAATCATTGACCTGTATTGTCTCTAGTATGTAGACTTTGAATCATCATATTTCCTCATCTTGCAACTAGTTTGCATAGGAGTGGTAATTGGTTTGCAATGTTTCATTCCGAACCTCTTTATCATTTCGCTGATATACTTAATTTGAGAAATAAAAATTCATTGGTTGATTTGACATATCTAAAGACCCAAAAAGAAGGATAGTTCTCCAAGTAATGACATTTCAAATTCATTCTACATATCCTTTTCAAATTTTTGGCTTAACCTTGATGTAGATTTTGTTGTCTGCACTTCCTCTTTCTGAACCCTTCTTCATCTTTTGCTTCTTCTTTGTAAATTTGTTCCACTGACTCTACTGCACATCTATCCATAATGTTGACCCATTTATCACTATACTATCATTAATTCTTTGCTACTACAACTGATTGTACTTCAACTAACTAACTGCTCTAGATTTGTCTACTCAAACTTTGCAAGTTGCTTGAAGGATGGTTATTTGGTCTGTCACAACTACTGCATAGAATCCCCCTATCTAATATTCATATTACCTGGGACTCTCTAATCCAGATGGATCAGAACAATTCCTACTCGGATGTATTCATCATCATCTTCATTGGTAGATTCAACATTTCTCCGAGCTCTGAATTATTTCTCTCTGTATGTGGATTCATATTTCACTACAATTCCTGAAAGAACAATCTCTTGAACCTATTCCTTTTTTACCTGCCCTTTTTTTCTTTCAGTTATTTTCCAAACATTTATGTATATAACATATTTCTTTTTCTCTATAGAATTTTCTTCATCTTGTTTTATTGTCAATCTTGTGATCTCTTGGACCTGGTATTTGTTCACCTGTTCTTCGTGTTTTCTTATCCATACTTTCTTATATCTGATATCAATGTTCTATTTCATGGAATTATCGATCATGCTTCTACAATCACTAGCTATGTGTCCATAGTTATGACATTTGTAACATTTAATGTTACGTAGGGCCAAATAGGCATTTACTGCTTGAACATTTCTTTTATAATCTCTGCAATATGCAACCTTATGTCCAAAATTAGTACAATAAAAACAATGACCATAAAATAAATTTGCATACCTAGGAGTGAGTGATATTCTTTATGGTGTAGTCCTTCTCAATTTCTTCCTTGACTGATCATTATCATGATTGAAGCTTGTTTTTGGCTTGAACATGGATGGTATTCTTGAAGATGTATCTTCAATAGTTTTGTAAGATTCTGGTTGACCATGATTCCTTCCTTTCAGTACTTCTGCATAACTCTTTCTATTTTCTTCAATCTTTTTTTCTAGCAATCTAGAGTGCTTCTCTTCATTCTCTA
>JASDQU011029030.1:43308-55745 GCA_032191745.1 Picea mariana | reverse complement strand
GCGGTATTTATATTTTATTAATTGACCTGCATACATACAAGTATATCACAGGATCCTAGCCTTCAACACTTAGGCTCCCTGGCCTAACAAAACTCATAAGCCTACAGCTTATACAAAACTTGGCTCACCAGCCTATAGAACATATTTACAATCTCTTTCAGAGCATGGTTTACATCCGGGCTCGGCCTTGGGGAAACTACATTGCAGGTGGGCATGTCCTGAATATCTTGATCCACTTCTTCTTGCGTTATTGGTGTCATGAGAGCCTCATTATGTTCTTGGGTGATGATAGTTGGGATATTTTGGGTCACCCCTTCAATTGCAAAGGTACAATCCACCGTAGGTTCTGAGAGGCGATCCTTGTAGAAGTTTGATAACTCATGGGATATTTCCTGATGAGTTAACAAGGTGTTTCCATGTGGGTCTTCCAGTTTCATGATTCTATTGATTAGGCGTCTATGGATCATGGACCGGTGGAAGACAGGGATGATTTTAAGGATGGAAATTTATTTTAAAATGTAGAAACCTTAGCGAATCTTACTAATCCTTCATATGCCAACTATAAATGATTGGCGATATTTTTGTAAAAATATTCAAATTTCTAAGGATTTTATATAGTTTTTATAAAATTTTGGTGATTTTTAAGGTAAACTAATTTTATCCTATATAATTTGGGTGAATCATTTTTAAAATAGTGCATCTCGTTTTTGGAAAAACCATGGAAAATTAGCCCATGAGAGAAATTTATCCCCTAAAATCATCCCTGGTGGAAGAATTTGGTGTTTTTCTTTCCCTCATTGATCCATTGAACCTGAGATTTCTGTTTCCACGGGATTCCTTCATGCTTGTGTCTTTCTTACAGTTTCCTTTTGATCTCATTCTCCTCCTACTGCTAAGTGATTGTGTAGCTTGAGAGAATGACTTTCCCCTGGAGATCCTGTAGTTTTTGTTCCAACAGTTTCCTTTCCTGGAAAATGTTCCTGAAGGCTTCTTTTTTCCATTGGCGCACCTATTGTTTGAAGTATTTGATATTTTGCTAGAAGCAATACATTTTTGTGCCCTTCTGGATTTCTGCTATGCTCCACTAGTGACGGGTGAGTTCCTGGAAGTCTGGATGGGTAAGCCAGAATTTTTCAAATCTGAAGGGCTTTAACTTCGGGGTAGCGATAGTGTCAACCCATAGTTGAACCGACCAGTGATCCGAGCTGGCCTTCGAGAGGATATTGGAATCAATTAGGGGGCCTTCCACTAGGAGAGTTTCTGAGATGAGAAAGTGATCTAGCCTGCATGTTATTTGTTGGTGACCAGATCTTTTGTTGGTCCAGGTGTAGGTACCATTGTTGTTCTCTATATCAACTAGTCTGAGGTTCTTTAGGAGTTCCTGAAATTTTACGTTGTCCTGCTCCAGGCATTTTTCCTCCCTGTTTTCTCCTCCAGGTGTGAGAATCATATTGAATTCACCCCCTAATATCCATCGTTTTCCCTCAGCTAGAGAACCTAAGTAAGCCAGGCTTTGAAGAAAGAGAGCTTTGTCTTGGCTATTTTGTGGTCCATAGGAGTTTGTGATCATTCCCTCCTTGTCTAAACCTATGGCTCTATAGTGCATTGTGATGGTATTTGAAGTGGAGAAGCCTTGATCTAGGATGACTATAGCAGGGTTCCAAAGGATGACCAGGCCCCCTGAAGCCTCCTTTGAGTCCATTTGATAGGAGTTGCAGTTGCACCATCATCTTTTGAGGATGTCTTCTGCATTTTTCCCTACACATTTTGTCTCTTGTATCAGGAGTATATCGGGGTCTTCCATTTTGATGCAGTTTGGGAGTATCCTTTGCTTGGATATTCCATTTAGACCTCTGATATTCCAAGTGAGGATATTCATAATTAACAGTTAGGTGGGTGGGAAAAGGAGCTCTCTAAGAGCTTGTGAATCTGTCCTAAGTTGATCATATAGTTTCTTGCTTCCTTTATTAGTTGATGAGCCAATTTTCTGCCTCGTCGCTTATTTTATTTTGGATGTTTTCTTGGATCTTGGTTTGGGTCTGTGCGGATTCCTAACCTTGATGTAGCCCCTTCTGATGAGTCCAGAAAAACTTTGTGGACATTCTTGAGTTGGTCCTCTAGTAGGGTTTGAAGATCCTTTTTTTTTGAGTGCTTCTTCTATCCTATCTAGGTCAATTTTTGCTAGGTCATGCTCATCCATTTCCATGACTGTATCTTCCTCTCTTTCTGGTTCCTTTCCTGTGCCTGGGTGGGTCTGTGGATCTGTTTGATTTGTTGGGGTTTGGTGCGGTTTGTATTCCTTGTTCTTGGTGGGATCTATCCCCGCGGTCTTGTGGGGGTTTTCCACTTCTTCTGCCTCTAGGAGGTGGTTAAGCGCTTCAAAGGAATTGTTATTTGGGTTTTTTTTTCCCTTGTTCATGGTGGGGTTCTTATGCGGTTATTTCCTTCAATTTTGGACGTGGGTGAATCCTTTCTTTATTTTCTCTTCAGCTTCCCTTTTGGGGTGGGTGTTGACGGGGCTGTCTCTGAAAAGGTGCCCATGTTCATGGAATTTTTTATGTCTGAAAGGAATGTGTTCATAGTCTATGGTTTGGGCCCATTCCTCATCCTGGTATTCTAAGGTAATTGTGCCTGACAAAGCTTTGGAGATGTTCATATATACATAGATCCTTGCATAAGAGGTGTATTTTCTTTGTTTAGTCGCTTTAGAATATTTGACATATTTACCAGGGTGTTGCATATGCCCAATAAAATTTCTTCTAACCAGAACTCTTGAGGTAGGGAATAGAGGTGAATCCATACCGGTGCATATGCAAAGTTCTCCTTTTCTAGGAAGAAGCAGTCTGCCCAGAAGTAGAGGTAGAGGCCAATCAAATTGTAGAAATATGGTCCCCCTTCAAAGATCCTATCCTTGTCTTCCAGGTTGTAGAATATTACTGTGAAGAAACCTTTGGAGCTCAACTGGAGCTCGTAGTCTCCCTTGGGGTTCCACCACACCTTGATCCAGTGGGTTGGGTCCTTTTCTGAGGGCCAGAGACCTAGGAATTTTCCTATGAGGTCGTGGTCTCTCATGAATTGCGTGTGTTCCCCTATCCCAGTGGTTTTGATGATGTATCTGGGCACAATTGGGGCTTGAGGGATACATTTTCTAGGTATCCAGGATCGAGTGGATTTTGGATGTGAGCACTCAGCATCTGTATTCGAGTCTTTGTTGATATCCATCTCTTCCTACAAAAATTGGTGTTGCAGGTGCAATGGTGGCTCAAAAGTTGGTTTGTACACTTGCGAGTTCTTCGGATCTTTGGCAGTGACGTTGTGGTAGGAGGGGGCTTTCACACCCCCTTCTGTTCCCATTCTCTGAGGTTGTCAAAGTTGCAGGGTTGAGGTGATTAGCGCATACCCAGGGAGTCAGAGATGGTTTGGGTAGGTGGGAGTTGGGAGTATGAAGAAACCCTAAAAGTTGTAGAGCTCAAAAAACTGAGCATTAACCCCTCATTTGAAACAATATTATTACTCTGATTGGAAAAAACTAAATAGTACTACTCTTGTAATATGAAAATGCAATAAAAGTCAATGATATGGTTGGTTGATAGCAACAGCACTAGAGAAAATGCTTGTCATGGATAGGGTATTGATTTATCAGACCTTCATGTTTAGATCGGGCTTGAAGGAAAACATACATGCATTCAAAGTTTTTCATATCCACAACTATAAAGTGAGTATTATTAACTTTTTTTTACTTAACTAATTTTTGAAATAATATTTAGGTGTAGTTTAGTCTTTTTTTTACTCCCAAAAATCTCCCAAGTTCCCAAAATAGTTCCCAACCAATTGGGGAAGTTTTGTGCTACTTCCCAAGCTCAAGGAAGGAACCAGTTTCATAGATGTTAAGAAAAATGTTCCTGTGCAAGTATGAAAATGCTATGTTGGGAGTTGTTTTATCATGATGGGTACAATGAGGGAACGACTTCCATGGAACACTGAGGGAACAAATGCGATGATAATAGTGGGAGGTTTGTCATTTAAATGGGAGAGTGAAGGAAGGAACAATGTTAGGAAAAGAAAAAGGAAAATGAATAGTGCAAGGAACATGAACAAAGCCATGGAACATGAGCACTCTGGGAGGAACAATGATGGGTTTGGACCTCCGTAATAAACTTTTAAACAAGCCTCTTTTGCAAGGGTGTAGCAACAATATGACTAAATACAACAATAATTATATAATAATAATAATCTATTTTTAAGGTCAAGACCAAGATAGACACCAAATTGGTGTATTTTGACTAATAAAGTTTACGGAGATATTTGAACTTGTAACCTCTTATGAGGAAACACATGTTCTTAACCAATAAAATTGAATTTTCATTAAAAAAAAATTCTCCACAAACAAAATCATGTTAATCATGTAGATATTATCAAATATTATTAATGTTTTGATAGAAAGCTCTTTGGAATAATATAGAATATTGGTGATTAATAAATGTAGGAATAATATAGAATATTGATGATGTAATACAATATTTAATTATTTTTAATATCAAAAATGAATATGGAATATGAAATATGAAACAAGGTTAAATGATTTATTATTTTGATTTTTGAGTTGTTATTTATAAAATCTTCACTAAATTGCAATTTATTGAAATTGTTATTTTTAATATTAAAATAAATTTTAAATGTTTAAGTATTTTTAATATAATTCTATTTTCTATTATTAATAATTGATATATGCAATTATATTAAAATAATTTATACTGCATTTTAGATTAAAAATATCAATTTTGCTTCCTTCAAAAAAAATCATAAATATATATCAAACTTCCACTAAAATATTCAATATATCAAAATGGATTATATACATGAAAATATTTGCTTAGTCATTTAATAGATAAAAATGGATTATGTAACCTAATTTTAAGACATGTTGTGTTTGATACTTAAAATAAATATATGAATACATGGTTGGTGTATTTCATTATTCCATATTTGCATTATGGTTTCAGATAATTTGTATATTTATTAAAAATGATGATATTTTTTTTAGCATTAAATGTTGTGCATATTTAGTTTGGGTCTACTAAACATGTAGAGTATTTAAAGTTGTGTAGTCTAGTGTGTTTATTGTTTTTCTATTTTTGAAAACTTAATGAGTAATAACCATAAAATTTAAACACATAATTGCATGAATGTAATTTTGATATAAAATGTTTTTAAAATAAAATCATATTATGATATGAAATTTTAATATAAAATATATTTTTGTAATATTTCGCTCTTGCACACATCTAATGTGACTTATTTTTGTGGACACTTTTGTGCAAGTGATCTGGTTCACTATATGATTGATTAATTCAATTATGGAGCATGATGATGTTTGTGAATTAATGATATGTTATTTTATGATATTTATATCGACAGGTTTTATTGACTGGTTTTCTTGAGTGTGAAAGACTCTGGATGTTTGAGGATGCCGATGGCATCGATGGATCTCCTTGGACTCTTGATCGAGTCAGGGAGTGGACGGTTATGGTTTAAATGTTTTGATATTACATATTTAACATATGACTAGATATTATGATGTTGATTGTAATCGCTGACGCATTTTGTTGATGGTTGCAGGATGACGATAGCTTGCTAACCAAACTCACATTAGGAATAAAGGGGTCACGCATGACAACCAGAGATATTGAGGAAGAGGTGTGGAAACAACCCTATCCCAACCTACTAGCACTCCCTTCGTGACTTGAATTGTAGGTTAATGATTACCTAGTTTGAGAGGTCCATGATGTCATGAGGGTAGACTGTGATAGTCGCTCATGATGATTCTAAGGGGGGTGCAATAAGGCAGGGTCCTTATTCCTTAGAGGTCTTTAGTCTCCCACAATGTCACCTAACGGAGTATTGACTCCATGGGTTTGATGTCTACCAAAATTAGTCACAAGACGAGTGGCAACCTTGGAGCATGTAGTGCGTCTTGAAGGGCACGCTGCACAAATAAAACATGAATGCAAGCGAGTGGTACCCTTGGAGCGCGAAATGCGTCTTGAAGGGCACATCGCGATTTTTAACTCTGGTACGTTAATAAACCTAGTACCTAGAAAACTATGCCTCCTTAGAACCTAGTCGGCCCTAAAATGAATGATGGTATGAGTAAAGTTTAATAACAATTTTTCCCTTAAAAACTGTCGCCAAGCTTAGTGAATTTAAAACCTAGGTCTAAGTAAAACATGTCAACCAAAAAAAACTAAATGAACATATAACAAGAAGGGGGTAAAGAAAATTCAAAAATTAATAATTAAAGTAAAATTTTAATGAAGGATTAAATTATTAATAGGGTAAATTGTTGTTTATATGTAAACTTGTTAATTCTGAACTAAGAAGAAAAGGGGAAATTTAAGGAAAAGGGAAATGTCTAACATAGAAGGGAATCTAGTCCTTGAAACCATCTATTTGTGAACTCAACTAGGTTTTAAGTAAGGCGTCATTCATTTAAGAAATGTAAGGGAATGAAGGGACACCGAGGAGCGTTTTTATGAATGATTTTAGGTGGGTGAAGAAAATAGACAAATTTAATTGATTAATAAATTGATTTTTTGGTGCAGCTAAGGGATCGTGTGACATGTGTATGGAGGAGGTTTATCCTAATTAAATTTAATAAAAAGAATCTAAAGAGGGTTTGGGAAACTAATCACTAATAAAACTCTATAAAAAGTATGGAAGAGGAGGAGTATGGATCACGTCTAGTAGGTGTAAGGTTACGCTGCCAATATTTTGACTGATTTTTCTTGTGAGAGTTGGGATACCTAGCTTGAAAAGGGAGTGGTAGCTCAACCTTGCGAGGCGAGATGGGAGCTAGATTTTTCTCTGGTTTTTGGGTGTGCATGGCCCCTTTACGGCTCGTGGGGCTCAGGGGGAACAAGAGTACCCCTAGCATTGGCTGGGAGGTACTGGTGAAGTCTCAACGGTTAACAAGTGGGAGCGAGTTGAATTGCCAACAACCAAAGGACATCAACAAGTTGGCGGTTAGGGTACTCATGATTAAATTTTTATTTGTACTTGTTTAAATTATGTTCATGGATTTAATTATTGTAGTAATTGTAATGGTTTTCTTTTATCATTGCTCAGTGATTTAGTTTCGCCTCTGCTAAGCGATTTAATTTTATGCTCAGAAATTTGTTTTTTGTCTCTGCATTTTTCACTTCCTTAGAATTTTACCTTAGCAGTGGATTGTAAGCTCTTGCTTCGTTTGAATATTCGTGAGTAAAGAAAGTCTTCACAGTTTATGTGAGATATCCGCTAGAGATTAAAAAAAAACAAAACAGATCAATGTCGTAGATTCGCTGCAATTAAAGGCTACCACCACATATCAAACATCTAAAATCAAAGTTTCACCAGGGATCCCTTATGAATACCTCAAGAGAGGAAGTAACCGCACTGCCTTATTGCTCACAACTGGGATATCATTTCTCCTTTATTACTGAACTCTCTCTTTTACAAGATGAATATGTTCTCTTAATCTGTTTTATGCATATAGATCTTGGCATGCTTTTGACCCCGGCCAATAACGAGTCAAGACCATAAGTGCAACCTCTAAGCAATTGCCTTATTTCTCACAACTGGGATATCATTTCTCCTTTATTATAGAACTCTCTCTTTTACAAGATGAATCTGTTCTCTTAATTTGTTTTATGTGTATAGATCTTTCCATGCTTTTGACCTCGGCCAATAACGAGTCAAGACCATAAGTGCAACCTCTAAGCAACTGGGACCAATCTTATTGATTAGGCAATGAATGAGAGATGGAAAATATTGCATCACATACATGCTTGCAAGTACAGGCTGGTTTCAAATCCAAACCTCCTCTCATTTCATGAGTTATTGCGTTAACTGTGAGTCCAACACATCTGGTTACAACTCTTTCTTTATGACTTCGCGGGGCAGCAGAGGGATTCGATTCAAGAGAAGTGAAAGCCTTTGTTTTTTATTTCCCTGATCCACCTAACGCCTTCGGATTCCGAAGGATTAGGGAAAGGCCATATTTCTTTCTTTTCCTGCGAGAGACTACAATAGTGGCAACGCTAAGCGACACTTGTTATTTTCCTTTTTAAGAACCGAGTCTGAAGCATTTTAGTAAGGTAAGTGTCATGGAGAGGAAAGGAGCATCCGCAGGGATACTAGAGATAGGATTGGCCTTTCTCCATTTTCCCCATACACAGAAAGGCGCTTATCCCAGTTGATTGCGCTCCACTCCCATTGGTCCTGTCACGAAGGAAGAACGCTCCCTTTGTGGGAGTGAGAAAACGAGGATAAGATCAGAAATTTTTTGGGCTTCTATCCCTTCTTGCTCATTTAAATGTCATGGGATTTCATCCCTGGGCGTGTGATGGGCATGTAGGATCTTCCTGGAATAAATCCAAGCACGATCTCTGTTGCTCCGACTGC
The DNA here is from genome assembly GCA_032191745.1 of Picea mariana. Taxonomy (NCBI): domain Eukaryota; kingdom Viridiplantae; phylum Streptophyta; class Pinopsida; order Pinales; family Pinaceae; genus Picea; species Picea mariana. The sequence goes on along the minus strand of JASDQU011029030.1, from coordinate 47,303 downwards.
ACCGCTTACAGGTAAATTTTCCTGGATTGATCTTTGTAATAGGCGACCCAACTTTGCCCAAATCAGAGTCCCCTCCTGGGCATTTTATTTATCCCTTGATTTCTGTAGAATACAATTTTCTCGGAGAGGTTACGAGAGCAACCTATGCGTGCGGGTTCTCTGTCCAATTTGACATTGAACGTTTCTCCCAAACCCTTTTCCGCAACTTGTCTAAGTTGATGGGATTCGATTCTGTTGTTTTTAATTTTCTGCGCAACCCTTTCGCCTCTTCTCACCTTTAAAGGACCTCCACGAATCTCTTTTAAGACCCCCCACTGACAAATCGTTTAATGCATTTTACGCCTGGGTTTCTATGTTATTTTTGTAATTTCCTTTTCCAGATTTTATTGGGAACACAACTTTCATGGACGATATTTTGTTGAACGTTGAAAGTAGGATTTAAAGAGTTTAATTATGTTACTTAATGTAATCCAGTATCATATAATTAAATTAAACTCAATCCCTCACCTTTACGGAGGGCAAGTCGCCAGCAACCTTTTCCGTTTCAAGAACTTTTAAATTTCTGAAGAATTTTGGTCAGGGTATAACTGATTTATTAATAGAGTTCTTGGCATCAAAATCCTTAAACTTTTACAAGAGCGACTGATAATGAGTTCTTGATTTTTAGGAAGAAAGATTATTTAGGGTGTGATTTAGAGGGGGAAAACTTTCTTAAAACGAGAATTTGCGGTAGTCAATAAAAAAAAAATCTAAACCCCTTTTTGGATGTTATCCCCTTTCTCTTCTAATGAATTCTTTAAATAAAACTCTAGTGCATTGGTAATGTCTAAAAAGGTTATGCTTACAAATTGAAGGGTTGATAAGAGTTTGGCATTAGGAGGTAAGAAAATTTTAGCAACCCTTCTTAACCAATATTTAATTAGTAATATTAACTCTTGATGTCTCATTAGACGTGGATTGGTTGAAAAGGAGTTGCACCCAACCTTGTAAACCAACCTTGTAAATTAATGTAAACTTCAGTGGTTATCACAGAGGGTGACCTTGCACCTTGGGTCAATGTTAATGAATAAATTCTTAGGGTTAGAATTCTTGCATAAAATAATTGTAATGTGGTTGTATGTTGATTTCACAATGGTTTACTTCGCACCTTGTAATTAAAAGCGGTGATTTCTTTGCACCATGGATAAACCTAATGTTTTTCCCTTGCACCTCAAACTTCTTGCGGTTGGAACTCATGTGCATTGAATTAAAGTAATGATTATTCTAACACCTCTACGCACAATGTTGTGTGTTGGTCTAGAAACCAGTTGCACATGCACGATTATACCAAATTAGATTATAAATTGTTAGTAGATGGATTTAATGAATTTTGCATTGCACCATTAATTGGTAATGTATTATGTATCATTAGATATATTATTACCGTGCCTATAATTTTGATGATGCTTAATCGAGTTAACAATTGGTCACTATTGCGCCTTTAATCATGTTGACGAATGATTGATTTATTAATTATTTTCTCATGTGCCTAAATTGTTGATGTATAAATGATGGATTAATGAAATAGAACGGTCGCACGTAATTCAGTAATGCGAGGCATGACTAGTGGAGTAATTAAACTCCTTGCGTGCACTCATTTTTAAGGTAGTGTTGATGGTTTTAGATTTTAATCTCTTGCGTGAAATGCAAGTTTATTCTGACAAGATTGCACATTTGATTGGGATCCGCACCACAGATAACTACTATTGCATGGCACCCTGGATGTAAGATGGTATTTGATGCGTTATGTGATTGAGCTCTTGCACGCCATGTTTAGTTTGATGTTTTAATTTCCTAACGCATCACAAAAAGAAAAAAAAAATTGTTACCTATTGTACGTCACTTGTGGTCATAACGACTGGGCCATTACATATGGTATCAAAGCAAGTTCAACCCTGCCACTGTGGATGGCCACACCTTCCACTGAATTAAGCCCTTGATTATTACTTAGTGCTAATTAAAATATTAACCTGTCCATGCGGTAATCATGTTTAGAGGATGTTGTTGAGATTCACAATGTGGATCTGGGCAAGGAGGTGTGATGCCTCCAAAAGAGCCCACGCCCTAGGAGTCTAAACCCAAAGGGGTGGAAAAAGTCCTCAAGAGGGAGTCGATTGTTGTAAGTGATGTGGATGGTCTGACAAGGTCCTTCCAGGAATTTTCATAGGCCTTGACTAACTGTTTGTACTGAGATGAGGCCATAGCGCCTATATCCCTGAGGGTCCACAACACCCCCAGCCAATACTAGTATCATTGACAGAGAACTCGAGAAGGTTAAGTTCCCGAGTCCACGAGTTCCACGGATGACTTAGCCGCCGAGGCCTGGCTGGAGAACAAGGCGATGTGCCTCACGCTTTGTAGTTACGACCTCCAACGCAAAGGTCCACATGGAGGTCTTCTGCAAAAAGGGAGAGCTCTTCTATGGTGGCAGACGCCCCTACCTTAGCCAAACACGGTCGTCAAAGTTTTTTTACGGGAACGTTCTAAGAATGGTTACGTGAGAAGTAATGTTTCATAGGAATTCATTCAGTGCTAGCTCAATGAACTCAATGCCTTATGACAGGGTGGTTGTATGGTGCCAGATTATGAGTCTATATTTATGGAGCTACTTCGGTATGCCTCGCATCTGAATGCGGAGAAGACAGAGGTCAGCAAGTTCATGTTTGGCCTTAACTCCATCTTTTGTGCGAAGGTGAGGATATTAATGCCTCGAACGTTGCAAGATGCAGTCCAATAGGCCTCATAGTTGACAAATAATTGACCACGTGAGTCAGGACAGGACTCCTGCAAGACCATCTGGACTTGTTATCACTCTGTAATTTGCCCAAGGTTGTGGAGGCAGTCATAGAGGAAACATCAAAACCTCTTCGATTATGAGATCTAGCCCTCCGAGACTCAGAGAGGGATCTCTCTGTCAAATTTAGATTTGTTTGAAATAGGATATTAGGCTAGTTATGCATAATAGGGTTTGTTTTTATTTGAGGTATTTGGATAAATGATTGCTTTAGAATCCCATTGGGCTATGGGGTCTGTGTCAAAATTTAAGGTCAGATAAACAACTTTTAAAGGGATTCTTCACAGAGCGAGATAGCCAAGATACTGGATCGATTAAGATAAAATGTGATGGAAATATAGAACAGGTGAGAGGTTCATTTAAGTAAAGAAGCATTCACGAATTTCTTTAACTCAAAATCAGAAGAATAAAATGCAGACTAATAAAAGGCCAGTTACAGAGTACCTGAGGTAAATTCTGTTCTTTAACTTCCTTTTAATAGTTAGAATTAGAAAACAAGGTGATAACAGAGTAAAAAAACATTAGCATAGCAAGAAAAACATCACCAATGTCCAGAAGCAAGAATCCTATGGATGAATTCCTTTGTATTACTGGTGGATCTAAAAAATTATAGAGAACAACCTTTCTAGGTCTAATGATCAAACCCCTTTACACATTTGAATCACTACAATTTATAAAAAATACTCTCCCCAGTCTCAGAAGATCAGATTTAGCCACCTTGGCCAAGAATAGCATAAAATCCCCAAAAATCCGGAACTGCAAATTAGGCCGAATTTGCTGAAAATAGGGGTACACTCAGTCATTGATTTCTCCCAATCAGTGACACCTGTGAAAAAACTGAAGGAGGTTATTTTATATTAGCTTGTCTGGAGCAAACACCTCCTTCATTTTCTCAAATTTCAATTCCACCTCGCCTAAACAACTCCTGCAAAATCGGGACAGTAACAGGAAAAACAGGAAATATGAAAAATGAGGCTGAAAGATTGCCTCGATTCTCCCAACTGGTGGCACCTTTGAAAGAACTGGGAGAGGTTTTCATTTTTCAGCCTGCTATGAATGAAAAAATCTTTCATTTTTTTAAATTTCATCTTCGTTTTCCCAGAAACCACTTTGTAAGACGAGGTGTCAAAACTGGAAAAACAATGGTTTTGTGAAATTGGGG
>JASDQU011029030.1:24158-35989 GCA_032191745.1 Picea mariana | reverse complement strand
TATTAAATTTTAATTTGTTTTAATGTTTTGCCTTTTTTTTTTATATATTTTTGTATTTATGTTTTATTTTGTTTTTGTTTATTAGTTTTCATTTTTAATGCATGTTTTTATTATAATGTATTTTGTTTGTTTTTTCATTATGTTTTATTTTGTATATATATATATATAAACTTATATGTTTATTATTTTATAAGTTTTATTGTTAATATTATTATATTGTTTTTATTATTATTTTTTATTAATGTTTATTCTAACAAACTAACCTGATTATTAACAACTAACTTAATTATTAATTAATTGATTGATTATTAACTAGTCTAGCATATTTTAATTAATCTAAAATTATTAATTAATCTAATTAACTTATTTTATTGCTAACATTATTAACTTATTGTTCTTTTTAGCCTAAGTTTGTTTATTCATGGAGGGAAGGCGGGCGAGAAGCAGCCAATGAGACAAATGGGATAAGGGAGTGAGTGGCACAATGATGGATGAAGGATACAACATGGTGATGGAGGATTGAGAAAAATGGATGGAGGGGAAAAAGGAAACAACTGAGAGAGTAGCAAGACATATGTCTTCATCACGGGGACAACACCAAAAGGCAACTTAAGAATCGAGTTACCTATGATTATAGGACCCTAGCAGGACTGACGACATCTAGTGCGCAATAGCATCATACACCAACCAGACAAGACATCTTGGTAGCAAGATACATCTCTAGAGCCCTTGTTCATGAAACCTCGATGACAGGTTCCTTAGAAAAGGACCCCTACAGGGGACCACCAAAAACAACCGTAGTTAGGTTGTCAACAGAATAGACCAGGATCTTAGGCTAGTAGGCCAACAACTTCTACTTTGGGGGCCGGGAGTGTAGGACCAGAGATGCATGTTGGGCTGGTGGACATGCCACCTTACTAGAAAGACTGTCTGGTTAAAAAGACTAGAGCAACAGCGGCAACAGGACCCACTATCGTTGGGGAGATGAGCGAGGCCCACAGGATTCTTAATCATGGTGAATAACTGCCAAATCGAGCACCATACCATTGTGCTCGAGGTGTAGGGTACCATTTCCAACCAAACTCTAGTATTTGTTAGATCCTGACGCTACAGAGAGATCTATTCCTATTACTGTGCTGAAGGAATTCAGGTAACGATATTCGACGAGACGAGCTTCAATTCGTCAATATGGATTCGGGTGCCAACCATATGGTTGGAGGAAGGGGTATGAACGGTCACTTAACTTGGGGAATAATGTAAGATCTTGACGGCATGGTTCGTATGTACTGGTGGGAATCACATCATGCGATACTCAATGGTAAGATGAGGTGGTTGATTTGGACCGACAATGAAGGGAAGAAGAGAGTGAGTGTAGGAAGAAAATGAAGAGTATCCCCGAGGTTCATTTCTTCCCTACAACTACAAGAGAGCACGCACAAGGATGCAATTTATATGCACTCCTAGCATTGAACAACAAGGGCTTGGTGGAAGGATTGGAAGACCTTCCGATAGTATGAGAGTTTGCGGACGTTTTCCTAGAAGAGTTACTGGGTTTGCCACCGAAGCCAAGATGGAATTTACCATCGACCTAAAACCTGGAACTAAACCGATGGAAAGAGATCCTTTTCATATGTCAACCCCTGAGTTACAAGAGTTAAAAGTGCAACTGAGGGAGTTATTGGACCTAGGACTTATACGTCCAAGTGTATTGCCTTGGGGTGCTCCTGTTAATTTCATATGGAAGAAGGATGTGTGGTGGAGACTCTTCTTGACTAACGTTGAGTATTCCTTGACGACATTTGATACATTCCCTGATGACTGAAGATCAAGATGAACTTATACACTTGGTACTACAGTGTTGCGAGAGAACAAACCACGGGAAGCTGTCACAATGCTATCGAGGATTCATTGCTTAGAGCATGTTATCTTTGACGAAGGTATTGTTGTGGAATCAGGGAAGGTAGAGGCTATTATGGAGGGCCTGTACCGAAAAATTTCTTAGAAGTACATAGCTTCATGGGTTTAGTAGGATATTATTGATGGTTCATCGAGGTTTCTTCAATGATAGCAAATCTGATTACAGAATTGCAAACAAAAGAAGAACAAGAAGTTGGTGTGGACCAAGAAATGCATGGAAGAATTTCGAAGACTCAAGGAGTTGTTGATGACAACACCAATACTAAAGGTCCCTGGTGTGGACAAGGACTTCTTGGTATACATTGACGCATCCAAGGAAGGCTTAGGTAGAGTCTTGATGCAAGATAGTGGAGTGATCGCTTACATCTCGAGGAAGTTAAGACAACATGAGGAGAACTATGCAATGCACTATTCAGAGTTGTTATCCACCATGTATGCCTTGAGAGTGTGGAGACAGTACCTGATTGGATGAAAATTTGAATAAAATTGAACCATTGTGGTTTACAACACCTTTTTATGCAAAATAACTTGAACACGCAGCAAAGGCATTGGTCAGAACTTCTTATCGATTACGATTTTGAGATTTCCTACTTAAAAGGAACAATGAACAGAGTGGTAGACGCATTGAGTCAGAGACCACATGTATTTTTAGTGATACCTCTTCAAACGAATCTACGTGAAAAGATTCTAACTACAACACGACGATGACTGGTATAAGAGGGTAAGGAATTTTTCAGGCAAGACACCTTTTTCATACCAAACTTTGAGGGATATACTAGGGACAACGATGGATCTTTGAGATATAATAATCATATTTACTTACAACCCGATGAAAAATTGAGATTTTTTTATCTTATGCGAAGCTAATAGAGCAGTGTACATGGCTCATTCAGGAGTCATGAAGATGAGAACAGACCTTAAGCCCTTATTCTTTTGGAAAAGATAAAGGCAGACATCATCAACTATGTGGCGAGATGTCTAGAGGGTTGGCAGGTGAAGGTTGAACATATATACCCGACAGGATTGCTACGACCACATACCATTCCAGAATCAAAATAGACGGTCATTCCGATGGAATTCATTGGGAAAATTGTCATTGACGACAACAAGGCATGAGTGGCACCCTTGGAGCACGTAGTGCATCTTGAAGGGCACGTCGTTATTTTTAACGCTAGTAAGTTAATAAACCTAGTACCTAGAAAACTATGCCTCCTTAGGACCTGGTCGGCCTTAAAATGAATGATGGTAGGAGTAAAGTTTAATAACAAATTTTCCCTTAAAAACTGTCACCAAGCCTAGGGAATTTAAAACCTAGGTTTAAATAGAACATGTGAACAAAAAAAAAAACTAAATGGACATATAACAAGAAGGGGGGTAAAGAAATTTCAAACATTAATAATTAAAGTAAAATTTTAATGAAGGATTAAATTATTAAAAGAGTAAATTGTTGTTTATATATAAACTTGCTAATTCTGAACTAAGAAGAAAAGGAAAAACTTAAGGAAAAGAGTAATGTCTAACATAGTAAGGAATCTAGTCCTTGGAACCTTCTAATTGTGAACTCAACTAGGTTTTAAGAAAGACGTCAATCATTTAAGAAATGTAAGGGAATAAAGGGACATCGATGAGCGTTTTTAGGTACATTTTTAGGTGGGTAAGGAAAATAGGAAAATTTAATTAATTAATAAATTAATTTTCTGGTGCAACTAAGGGATCGGGTGACATGTGTATTGGGGGAGGTTTATCCTAATTAAATTTAATAAAAATAATGTAAAGAGGGTTTGGGAAACTAATCACTAAGAAAACTCTATGAAAATGATGGCAGAGGAGGAGTATGGATCATGTGTAGTAGGCGTAAGGTTACGCTGCCGATATTTTAACTAATTTTTCTTGTCGGAGTTGGGATTCCCAGCTCAAAAAGGGAGTTCTAGCTCAACCTTGTGAGGCAAGCTGGGAGCTAGATTTTTATCTAGTTTTTGGGTGTACATGGCCCCTTTGCGGCTCGGAGGGCTCATGGGGAAGAAGAGTACCCTTGCGTTGGCTGGGAGGTACTGGTGAGGTATCAGTAGTTACCAAGCGGTAGTGAGGAGGATCACCAACAACTGAAGGACATCAACAAGCCAACATAGGTTATGGTACTCATGATTAAATTTGCATTTGTATTTGTTTAAATTATGTTCATGGATTTACTTATTGTTGTAATTGTATTGATTTTCTTTTATCCTTTCTCAACGATTTAGTTTCTCCTCTGTGTTGAGGGGTCCTAAATTCCTTTAACTCAACAGTAGGAACCAAACCCACCACCGAGGCCCAATTAGACTCTACAACGTTTAATAGTGGAATGGTTCTCTAGATCTCGCGATCCAACCAAAATAATCGATGGGATTTATGTTTTTTCTTGTGAAGGCTCTCTCCTTCTGTTTGAACGTTCTCTTTTTGTGTTTTTTCTTAGGTGAGACTGATATAAGATGAATCTGGTATAATTCAACTAAGTGACAAAGTTGGAACAAGCTTAACTACTAGAGAGGAGGCTGAGCTTGGGATAACCCTTACTCTAGCATGCAGACACGATCGTCTTCCACAGGCCTAGTACTAATACATTAATCGTGTGAGTATTCGATTACTGACTAAGATACAATATATATCAGAAGAAAAACATGCATGCGATAAACAATAGAAAGTAAAATAATTCACTCAACTCTAATCATCAAACACATAATAACACAACGACTTATCTTCATCACTAAAGAAAAGAACTGTAAAACATTGCATCATATAACTTATCAATAGATTTAATAGCTCTTACTCGTTACAAAATTCATTCATGAGGCAAAATAAGAAATAATTCTTCTCCGCATCCAATCATGCATGCATTTGATGAAATCACAACTTTGTCTCTGGTCCCAAAAGGACTTCTCAATTAAAGGCAACTTCGAAACAATTCTTAACAAAACCAAAATGACAGTTTCTTGCAACAACCATTGACCTTTAAGTAATTGATCGATCCTCCTATTTATAACATAAAATTAACTAAAAATAACAATTAAAGTGCAGCTAAGTAAAAAAAAATTTGCCACATGGCTCTCTTTTCTGCCAGTTTTCTAAGAGTCATCTCAAGATATCACTTAAGAGGGTGACACCTCTTGTACTTAGACCACTTGATGAACATATCCTCGCAGGTGTTGTCGTATGAGAATCTATGTTGTTCCATCGAGGCTGAGTGAATCTCTCTTATATCTATTGCATGTGCCCGATACTTGACTATACTGGCACTTAACTATTGCAACATTGCTCGAGCTTTGATCGGATGCTCCATAAACTGTCACACCTGACCTGGCACCATGTCTGTCACTTTTTCTATTTCTTTGGCCCTTGATGAATCTTTCCTGGTGTGTGACTTGACTATGTCATGCAAGTCAACAAAGTCATCGGGTGTGCTAAACTTTGGGAGTCCGATGTCTTTCATAACTCGATTGATTTTGATATAGTTTTTCTTGCACTAGGCCCATTTCACTTGGATTTCTCGGTGAGGTTCCAGAGCCATTTTTGCCCAATACTCAACTAATTTCGTTATGCGATCAAGGCTGCTCTCTTTTAATACCTGAATGGCCTGTTCTTCTGTATCTTGGCCTCATTGGACCGCATTGATGTAGTCGACTCTCTCCACGGCTTGATGCGATTTCTCATACCACCACTCCATATCTTTGCACGTCACAAGTGCCATGAGGGTGTCTTCCTGGAGCTCGGATATCCTTGCAGTGAATAGGTGCCGCTCATATGTAAATTTGTTGTAGGCCTACAAGAATTCACTCCTTAGGAACACCGCAGCCTATGTGGTGTCTTCATAGTATTTCACTAAGTGGCGCAAATGTTCCAATTCCTTTAGGGAAACTACCAACTCCTCTTCATCTATTTTAGATCTATCCAGGGTGGCATCTGTGATTTTCATCCCTGCGCTGATGAGTTTGGACGTCTTAGCATGCTCTGTGTTGATCAAATGTTCCTCTATAGTGATGAGGATGGATCGATCTAGAGTGATCCTCCTCTTCTTGCTAGTTCTTTGGATGATAGCCTTCCTTTTCCTGTCATAAGCTATGGCGTGTGTTTTGGCTACTTCGTCCATGATTTCAGAAATTTGTTGATCTCCCCAGGTAAGTGTATTCCCCAGACTCTCGATGGTATATACTTGTTCAACACTTGGTTCTTGAACTTCCTCCCTATGTTTTAAAGGCCCAACTTTTGTCTGTCGCTCATCAGAGGTTTGAGTATCGATCAAAATTGAGGCATCGAGGGTAAGCTAGGTACTTACTTGATCCTTGGTCATCGGGACACCGATTTCCTATTGTGTAGCCTCTTCCTTTTGTTCGCCTGACTCTGGCTCGTCCTTTGGGCTATCCGCTTGAGCCTCTAGTGCATTGGGCATCTGAGTGTCCAAGACACTTTTGACTTCTTGTTCACTCTATGGAAACCCCTAAGTTTGAGTGTCGGGAATTGGGGAAGATGTCTTCTCTGGCTCCTTTTCCTCCTCGATATGCATAGGGGTCACAAGGGATACCTTCGGGCTCTCATCATCATCATATATTTTTATCAATTTGCTTAGGGGTTTTGGCACACTTGTTCTCCCTGATATTCTGACTATCTCTGGCTAGGTTGAAACACCCGTTGATGATCCACTCAGTGGCATTGTGACTTACAGGTCATCTAACCTGATAATCTCATCAATGTCTATGAATTTAGGGCCGCTTGGGCCCACTTGGCTTCTCTCTGAATTATCGATCAGGGATCCTGTCGTTTCTGAGAGGTCTGGGTCATCCTGCAGCTGATCAATCACTCTCAGTGCTTGTTCTAACATGAGAAATTCCTTTTCCCGCGTGTCTTGTGGCATAGGGAAACCTCTTTCTTGAATCGAGGCTACCTTGGGGGCTTCTGCTTCTTCGGCCGCTATCATTTCTTCTCTGGCCCTGAGGGCCCCTTGAGCCAATTGTTCTAGGATCACTGTTTGTTTATCCAGGATCATGGATTTGAACATGGTCATATTGGGATCGACCATCCTTTCCACCACTTTGTCCCAGTCCTGGGCATTTTCTGTGAAGACTTCATCTTCGAATTTTTCATGGGCGTATGGCCAGCATGACAACACTTGCAAGGCATGCTTCAGGACTAGACCCTTTGGGTCATGCTTGCGGAACCGACCAGTCTGGAATCAAAATTCTAATTGGTTCAAGCCTTCCTACTTGGCTTGGGCAGTGTCTTTTACTAGGTAGAAGCTGACATGGAATCCATGCGGTATATATGCCTACTTCTTATCTTTGAACAGGGTAGCATTGTAACCTTACATGATCGTTTGGTAGCATATCTCTCCCACCACAATCTAGTCAGGGACATGTACTGGTATGAGATGAGGTGCTCTGGTGGCCCCGAATACCCTAATGTAGGTATCAATTTTGTCTAGATACCAGTGGCCAACCTTTGATATCACCTTTTTGGTCGTAGTCGATAGTCTCAAACACTCTTTCTTGAAAAGAATAAAATAAATGTGTGCGATGAATTCATTGCAGATGAGGGAGTAGGATTTTTTGTACCTGTTCTCCCATAGGACGCTGACATATACATGGATCGGGAGCTCTACGATGCACCATCTTAAGTTCATGCCGACGAATATGTTTCTGGCACACATGACATCCAGTAAGTACGATTCCATGTAGAAGGTTGGAGTCTCCCCTTCCTTCGGTGTTTGACCCTGTTGTATGCAAATGCTCAACTTCTTGGAAATGATGGCTCCCCAATTGAAGCCGCTCCTCGAGATAGCTACTATGTACATTAGAGGCATCCACGCCTCCGAAAACTTGGAGTAGTCTTTCTCCCCATACAAATGACAGATGAGGGCCATTAGGAAGATGTATGGTTCTCTTAGGTTGGCTATTTGGTACAAGCCAGAGGTCCGGTTGGTGTATTTCGTATCTTCTCGCCACCATGAGGCCATTACCTGAATGGTGTCATGTCGCTCATAGAATTTCATGACAAAATGAGTGTTCAGTCACTCCTTTGGGTCTCTAAGCCTGTAGTACTTCTGGACCTCCACTGGAAGGAAAACTCTGACACACCCACCACTGTCATCGTTGATTAGGCACTTCTGCGTGTTTGTGTGGTTGATGATCCATTGGAGCAGCTCTATACAGTGAAACATTGGGGTTCTTATTGCTACCATGTGTAGGTACGACCATCAGATATTCAAGAATACCTGGTCGTCGAGCACTCTCACATTCGGATCACTGTGTGGGATGTATTCCGGAAATTTCTCCCGACTGATCTTCTTGAAAATTTCTCCCCAATGTGGGAGTGTCATCTTGGCCCCTGTGCTTGCCTCCGTGTCTCTGAAGGCTAGAGGTTGAATGAAATCCTTCTTTGTGGATGTTTTAATAGCTGGTTTTGGTCTTGGAGAAAATTCTAACTATTTTGCTACCCCTGGAGAAGAGCCTTCTCCTACCTCTAGTTCTTTGAGCTTGGGCGCCCTCAATGATCGCTTAGTGGTTGGATTTCTCAGAGGCATTGTTCTTGCAATCGAAATCAATCCTTTAAGGCCTGGGTACAAAGAGACACTAGATAAACATGAATATATGAAGTTAGAACACCTAAAATCCAGACTGGTACATACCTGTAATGCTTGCTAAACCTGGTTGTTTGATACTCACAGGATCTCGAAAGCTTTTGAATTGATCGTTTCGCTTCTCCGGATTCTTTGAAACTCCTTTTCACGTAGCATGGATTCGTTTTCAATGGACCAAGAGAATTTAAATGGGGGAAGAACTTACCGCGTCATATCAACCAATTAATTCAGGCGATGAATGGAATTCAGACAAATCTTCCACCGGATCTCTACAACTTGAATTCATCATGGGTTAGCGGCAAAGGCGCGGAGGGTGATGTGCTCTATCGGTAATTTCAAAAGGTTTTTTGGATTCGCACATGAAGTAGAAACTAATGCGAGATTTGACATTGATTAACCTCTTAAAAGCTCAGAATCTAATCGTATCTAGCACTAAAACGTCCCATCGTGTCGCTTTCTCAATGCGTGGATCAGGAATTGACGATGTGCTATGGATGTTATCATTGATATCCTTTCGCCGAAAACCTCTGATGCTGATCAACTTCATCGTAGGGTGTTGACGTGGCGAACTGATTCAAAGGTGTGACTTGGACCTGAGGAACCAAAAGTGAATCGGGGTTGATCTAGGCCGCACAGTTTCTCCAGTCGAGAAAAGACACATGGAATTACACACTAGTGACTTAATTCGTGCATATTAGTCGGGGTCGGGGCTTTCTTCAAGTTGTGCGTTCTAAAATAAAACTGGGTCCACTAATGTCGAAAAGGTATTGGGAATCGGCGATCGGGGAAAAACCTATCGCATATTTTCCTTTGGGTTAGCGTCTTTGAAAATTCGTCGATGCCGAGATGCTTTGAGAATCAGTGATCGGGGAAAACTCCTTAGCATGGTCGCAATGTTCGTCGTGATTCGGTTTTCTTCGATTCCAACAAGCGAGTCAGGTATCGACTATCGGCTATATCGTTTCCTCCTTCCTTAACATTCACTCCCTTCTCCTTTTACCGATGCCGAAGGGGATTGACAATCGGCGAGGTCCGTGTGTGATACTTATCATGAAACAAAACTTCCCTTTCGCTGATACCAATGAAGATCAATGCTCATCGATTGAGGATTTTCGAGTGTTTCATTTTTACCTCTTAATTCCTTCCGATTTTGAATCTTAAGCACGTCAGGTGAAGTGTTTTGGCTGTTAATTACTTACTTAAGTGTTAGGCCTTTTTAATTCATGATTTTCATAAGGATAAATAGACCTGAATAGCTAATGAGCGTTAAGAGAACAAGGAAATTCAAAACATTTATCAAAAGAAATTCTAATTCACACACTGCAAAATTAAGTGGTACCCCAAAAGTGAAAATTTGACATAGGCTTTTTAGGGTTTGTTGAGTGCTCAACACTCTGCTAAGCGATTTAATTTTTATGCTCAGAAATTTGTTTTTTTCTATGCGTTTTCCAGTTCCTTGGCATTTTACCTTAGCACTGAATTGTAAGCTCTTCCTTTGTCTAAATGTTTCTGAGTAAAGGAAGTCTTCGAGGTTTATGTGAGATACCCTCTCAAAAAAAAAAAAACAGATCAATATTGTAGATTCGCTGCAATTAAAAAACTACCACCACATATCAAACATCTAAAATCAAAGTTTCTTGATCTATGCCGTGAACACTGGTGAAACCGTGATTTCGAATGACTTCCCTAGCTTAAGTATAGGGAGTCGCTACTGCTGATGCGCTACTTGTTTTGAAATCACCGGGGATCCCTTATGAATGCCTCAGGAGAGGAAGTAACTGTGTTGCCTTATTTCTCACAACTAGGATATCATTTCACCTTTATTACAGACCTCGCTCTTTTACAATATGAATCTGTTCTCTTATTTTGTTTTATGCGTATAGATCTTTACATGCTTTTGACCGCGGCCAATAACGAGTGAAGACCATAAGTGCAACCTCTAAGAAACTGGGACCAATATTCTTCATCAGGCAATGACTGAGAGATGAAAAATACTGCATCACATACATGGTTGCAAGTACAGGCTGGTTTCAAATCCAAACCTCCTCTCATTTCATGAGTTATTGCATTAACTATGAGTCCAACACATCTGGTTACAACTCTTTCTTTATGACTTCGCGGGGCAGTAGAGGGATTCTATTCAAGAGAAGTGAAGCCTTTGTTTCCGATTTCCCTGTCCCACCTAACGGGTTCGACTGCCAAACGATTAGGGGAAGACCATCTTTCTTTCTTGTCTTGCGAGAGCCTACAGTAGTGGCAACGCTAAGCGACACTTGTTATTTTCCTCTTTAAGAATCGAGTCTGAAGCGTTTTAGTAAGGGAAGTGTCCTGGAGAGGAAAGGAGCAGCCGCAGGGAGACTAGAGATAGGATTGGCCTTTCTCCATTTTCCCCAGACACAGAAAGGAGCTCATCCCATCTAATTGCGCTCCACTCCCATTGGTCCTATCACGAAGGAAGAATGCTCCCTTCGCGAGAGTGAGAAAACGAGGATAAGATTAGGAATTTCGTGGGATTCTATCCCTTCTTCCTCATTTAAATGTCATGGTCTTTCATCCATGGGCCTGTGACGGGCATGTAGGCACTGCCTGGAATAAATCCAAGCACGATCTTTGTTGCTCCGACTGCACCGCTTACAGGTAAATTTTCCTGGATTGATCTCTACGCTAGGCGACCCAACTTTGCCCAAGTCGGAGTCCCCTCCTGGTGTTTTATTCAACCCTTGATCTCTGTGGAATTTGATTTTCTCAGAGAGGTTACGAGAGAAACCTATGCGTGAGGGTTCTCTATCCAATTTGACATTGAACGTTTCGTCCAGCCCCATTTCCGCAACTTGTCTGAGTTGATGGGATTGGATTCTATTGTTTTTCATTTTCTGCGCAATCCTTTCACCTCTTCTCACCTTTAAGGGACCTCCACGAATCTCTTTTAAGACCCCCCACTGACAGTAATCCTTTAATGCATTTTGCGCCTGGGTTTCTATGTTATTTTTGTAATTTCTTTTTCCAGCTTTTATTGGGAACACAACTTTGATGGACGATATTTTGTTGAACGTTGAAAGTAGAATTTAAAGAGTTTAATTATGTTACTTAATGTAATCCAGTAGCATCGAATTAAATTAAACTCAACCCCCCACATTTACGGAGGGCAAGTCACCAACAACCTTTTCCGTTTCAAGAACTTTTAAATTTCTGAATAATTTTGGTCAGGGTATAACTAATTTATTAATAGAGTTCTTGGCATCAAAATCTTTAAACTTTTGTGAGAGCCACTGATAATGAGTTCTTAATTTTTAGGAAGGTTGTCCTT
>JASDQU011029030.1:0-11794 GCA_032191745.1 Picea mariana | reverse complement strand
TGACATGAGTGATGAAGGTGTTTATTTTTACATTATATAAAGTGAGACTAATGGCGAGCTACACATAAGAGAATACGTAATGATGTGAGTGATAAAGCTGTTTATGATAAGTCACTCGTCTTGATTGGGTGATGAAAATTTTATATGAAAGACGGTAACATTTTTTATTCCTCCAGCTTATGTTAAATTAAGTCAAATTTTAATTGTGTTGAACAGTAGAGAAACCTTTATGTATTAGAAAGTTGTTTTGAAGGGTTTTTTGGAGTGCCTTTATGTATTAGATATTGTTGGGTTTTTTTTGGGGTTTTATGTGAAACAAGTGTTGTCTGTCGAGTTGGAGTTGGAATAACATGTTATTGTTTTGCTATAAAAAATGGTGTTGGTAAATGATGGGAACAAAGGTTAAAGGTCTATGATAAATGTAATCAATCATAAAATGTGTTAACATAGGAACCCCTCGACCACTAGTTAAATGGGGATTCATAGATAGACAAGTCAAGCAACACAATGTAGTAGCAACATTGTCAACTGAACACTTCCATGCACCTGTTGCTCACTTGTTTTGACATTGTTAAACTTTAAAGTAGACCTTACACCTGGTCAAGCTTTTCACCATGACAACACTCGGGTTAATAGACGATATGGCTTATTCTTATTCAAGGACATCATTTCTTGAGCATAGGTACAATGCAGTAATAGATGGCAGCTTATTCTTCGATAGGTGTCAAGTATTGTATGTAGCTGAGGCATCCTAACAGAAACAAAGTCTGAACTCTTGACATGTTTTACACTCTTCATTTCTCCAAAGCTATCTACATGAAAACTGTTACATATATTATCAACATAAATATTTGAGCCCACAAGGGTTAATAATGCTACAAATCCTCACCTCTTCTCCATTTTTTTATTTATTAATTAACCTTAACCTCATTTGACCTTCCATTGAATATGTAATAGGTGAAGGAGTTAAATCCTCAATAAAGGTTTCAACACAAATGTAAATACCAAACGTGATACTAACACCCACATCATATAGTAGGTCAAGCTCTACTATGTATTGTACTCGAAAGATCTTACCAAATGCAGTCGATGAAACAATAGAAGTTGTTATAAGTAACCACAATGGCCAAGATGGCTTCTTTGCCACTGAAGGATATATACGACTTCTGAGACCAATATCAAATTAAATTAAATAACCTACAGATTTCTATAGAAGGTAACTCCAAATGGCAGTCTAGAGGGTAATTCCAATAGACAAATTGTTACATGTTTGACTACAAATGATCTACACAACATTTTAAAGCAAGAATTCAACCCACAAATCGATGTTAGGAGGTCAAATGATGGGTAAAGGATAGTTTATTAGCAATCATAATAGATGAAATTTCAGTAGAAGGGAAGTATCAATGTGGATGAAATCTCAACACAGGATATAAATTTTAAAACCATAAGAGAATGAGGGCCCACAGGTCATGACACCACAATAGTCAATGACAAAGATTAGGGCTCAAACAAATAACTTGGAAAGTCCAGAGTCCATACTCTGCATCAACAACGATGCAACTAATTTTTCACAGGAATGACAATAGTATAACAAAACTTCCAACCCAATGGAATCGTGAATAACCCTACTTTGGCTGGATTTCTATAGTTCCTTCAATTCTCCAATAAGATCATTGATAAATTTCTAATCCAAACAGTGGTACTTGGCGATGCCCATCCCTAGCATTGGCAGTAGTTTCTTGCAGACAATGTTTTCTTGATAATGAAAATACTCTTTTTGGTATCAACAATATTTCTTGGTTTCGACTTCGTCATGTGGCATATATGAGTGGAAATTCTCTATCCCACAGATAGATTTCCCCGTAACCTAGAGAATTATATGTAACCCCAAAAGGATCAGACATAGTATGAAATCTGCCACTTGTTTCTATATGATATAACAATTTGCAAAACATGATTTCACAACTTAGCATTACGTCCACTAATAGACATAACCTGGAAGAACCAAAATCTCCACTCTAACAAGGAGAGAAGGCTGGAAAAACCAACTCAGTGAGCCAAGTCTAGTACAATCAGATTGTAGGTTATAATAGCTATAAGAAATAAATTTATAGGAATTCCTAACTCAAAAATTTGCATTAAACCTCAACATATGCAATATATTCCAAATTTGTCAATGTTGTAACAAGTTTTTCAGTATGTGGTTCTAGGATGACAACTGCAAAACCAAAAACGTCCTCAAATTTGCACTCCCTACACAAACCACCGATCAATATATTGTAAGTAACAATATTTGACACATACCCTTCAGCCTTCATATCCACAATCATTCTCTGCGCCTCCTCGGTCCTAACCTCTTTGCAAAAATAATTTATCAGGGTTGTCTAAGTCATCGCATCGGGCCTACAACAGGTTGCGAGCATCTCACCCAAGAGATCATAGGCCTCATGTGCCCTCCCTTCCTTGCACATACCATTCATAAGAAAACTAAAATTGACATTGCTGGGTTTACAACAATCCTTATCTCGATTGTAGATTCCGTCCATCAAACAGGTATGAAGAAAAGTCAATGATTGACTACCGTTGACTTTACTCCATACCTGTTTGATAGAGGAAATCTTCATAAGTTCATATGGGTTTACACTCATTCTTCTTCATCACATCAAAAATATTCTTCACCTCATTCAAATTCCTAGCACCGCAAAACCCATTAATTAGAACATCATATGCCAATGCATAAGGAACAATTACATTTTTCAACAGTTCTTCAAAAACCCCAACAACCTCCTTCACTTTCCCCATACGACATAGCCCATCCATCAAAGTTGAATAAATAATAACATTGGAGCACACTGAACCCTATCCATTTCCTCCAAAATATCCAAGCCCATTTCAAAATTCCCAACCTTGCAATGAAACTTAATGAAAATATTTAAAATGCAGGCATTGGGAACTAACCTCAAATTCCTCAAATCCGCAAACACTGCCTCCTCCAAATCCAGACACCCAGATTCCACCAAGAGATTAAGCAGAGTACTCAAGGCCCTCAATGAGGACCCACAATTGAAAACCACATTCTGTAAAAGATTTCCTTTGATTTGTTAGGCATGTAGGCTCTGCAGTAGAGCTTCATGATATTTATGAAGAGACTCTCGTTGCACCTGCAACCTAGTATCGACATCTGTTTCAAAATCCCTTCGATGACTTTGAATTTCTTGGCTCGACCAAGCTTGTTGATGAGGCAATTGTAAGTCATATAGTTGTGGTAAAAACCTTGTTGTTTTGCGGCATTGTTGAAGATGTCCAACGATTTATGAAGGTCTGGCTATTCAATTAATAGATGAACTGCTTTGCTATGTGAAAGGTAACTGATAGTTTCGGGCCCTTTCGGGGTCATTTGCATGCCATTTTCTGGTGTGCGAGGGTCCGAAATTTGGGAATTTGAAGAGGGTTTGGGGAAGCCAAAGCTCAAGTGTTACAAGGAGAAGGAAACATCGGGGAGAAAAACTAGAGAAATTGTGTACTACAAAAGTGGCAAGAGCTTTGTAGCATGTAGACGTCCCCTTGGAACTGTTGAAAGAGCTATGCAAAGGCACACATGTAATGCATGCATATTTTCCACAGTGCATGTTCGAATTGAAACAAAACTAAAAGGTAATAAGATGAATACCTTATCTGGATTAGTTTAGTTAGACATAAATTGTAATGAAATCTCTTCACTGCCACGTGCTTACCATGTTGCAAACCCTGACATACATAAGCCATCTATAACCAAACTATGAAACCATCACCTACCACCATTACGTTTATACAATTAAGATTGGAAGAATTAAGTTCACACAACACAAACAGTTTTCATTACTTAACAAACAAATGGAGGTTACATATATAGCATGCAGATCACTGACTCAAGTTGATCTGATTAGCTAAAAATAGTAAACCTAGAAACTCACAGTTACAACAGTCATGGTTGAAAATCACAGTTACAACAGTAATAGTTATCTCTTATTAAAGTAAGCTTTATTCTAACACCCTCCCTTAATGTTACTTTATAAATTACAACACAAAAGATTACAACACTAGAACTTTCATCTGTCTGTATGATCTGGTCTTCCTCAGCACTGAAACTCACTCTGCAATCACCTGGTTTCTGCTCTTTCTTCTCCACACATTTGAGCTACCCACTGACACACTTAAAGTCAAAATGATTCTGACCATCATTGTAGCACTTGTATACTGGACAATTTGACAACTCGGCTCATCGGGGCTTCCATGATAAAAGGTGCCAATTATTGATGCATTCTATTAACTTGCCTTCATCTATCATATTTTTGCTTTCGACTATCCTTCATTATATAGAAGAATAGTTTGGATATTGAATGTCTTCAACATTCCTTTACACAAGGTGAATTCCAATAAAAACATTGTACTTGAAACTAGGGCTACCAGCTTGCATCAAGATACAAGTTCTTATTTTTACATAAACACTTATATAAAAACTTTAAACTCACCACACACCACACATAATAATATATATAACATACATAAACAATAAATGTATTCTAGAAAAGTTTGAGAGGTTCATCATCACTGGATGAGTATTCATGCATAGTATCTAGTGGGTCCTCAGCTATGTTAGCTGACTCTTTCAGTTTTCCATTTAGAAGATCATTAGCACGTGTTTTGCAGTTCAGTACTATATGTCCACGTCTTCGATAGTAGAAGCATTCAATGCTTTTATTTGTTCTTCTTCCTTTGGAGTATAGTGCAACTTCATAATGTGAACTAACTTCCACTTCATCTTCCTTCATCCTCCTTTCTCTTTTATTTATTAAAATGAATAACTCCCTTTTTCACCTATATCCACTTAATAAAAAATAACTCACTTTAATAAAATATCCTTCAAGATTTTAAAATATATATCCCTTTTCTTATTTGCATGCATAGAGAAGTCCGTGGCACTCTTATTTTCAAATGCTCCAAAAAGAAAAGAAAACTTACAATTTGCATCAAATCTTAAATAAACTCACGCTAAATCCAATTAAAAACTCACGCATGCAAACTACTCCATGAGCTCACGCATGCAGACTTTGCTTACCGCACCAAATCTTGCTCACAACACGCGACTTTCCTCAAAGAAAGAAAACAAATGAGGTTCTCACAAACTTACGCTCACCGGGGATTAACGCGACCCTTTAATCGTGACTTCTCCTTATCACCCCACACAACTCAAGAACCCATGCAGTTCAAGAACATTCCTCACGCTATCCACTTGACCTGCGCAAACACAATCGTTTCCATAGCTAACTTTCTATCAGAGTGAGCCCCAAAGAAAGAAAGACCACTAGATTTCCACCAGATTTTCAAGCTCATGATTTTCAAAACCTTCACGCAAAGCAAACTCTTCTACGCGATTTCAACCAATGGAGGAACGCCCCTCCTTGTAAGCTTGTGGATTTAGCAAAGCTCGCCCACACTATCCACGCCCTCTCCCTGTGGCTTTGATACCAAATTAAGATTGGAACAATTAAGTTCACACAACACAAACAGTTTTCATTACTTAACAAACAAATGGAGGTTACATATATAGCATGCAAGTCACTGACTCAAGTGGATCTGATTAGATAAAAATAGTAAACCTAGAAACTCACAGTTACAACAGTCATGGTTGAAACTCACAATTACAACAGTCATAGTTATCTCTTACTAAAGTAAGCTTTATTCTAACATATACTTGTCATTCTCCTTCAAATTCTCCCTCCATGGCAAAGCTGTCGTTGTTTTCCTCCTCTCCTTCGTTGAGGCTACCCTATATAGGGAAAGGGAATAGGGTCTAGTTGGATAAACTAGTAGGGGCATTGGCCCAATATGCTAAAACAATAGACTCTAATGCTTTGTTCCATTTTATTCCCATCTTCGGTTATAACACTCATATTCAGAATGTTGTTCGGATTGCTGGCCTCAAATGAAAGGGCTGAGATGTTTGGTGGGCGAGCCAATCAATAGATTCTTGCAATGAAATAAAGTGGAAGGAGGTTATGCAAGTAGCTAGAAGTTCAGCTCTAGAATTCACTGCCCTAAGAGAAAAGATATGTTAGTCCTTTATTCCTATTTTTATATTGATGCAGGTCCCGATCATATTCCATTCATTCCCCTGCTTCATCAATATACCCATAAAAAATTGAATAGTAGCTAAGGAATAGGAAAGAGAGAACACAGAAAAAAAGGCATAAGCACTAGAGGCTAGGCCGCCTCTTCACCAATAACATCTCAAGCGATGATTTTTTCACAAGGAGAAGAAGATATAAAAGAAAAGTGAAATCAATACATGGGTTGATAGCTCCCCACCATTCTTCCACTAGGGATAATGAGGGAAATGGACCGACTAAGTGAAACCCCATTCTACTATCTCTGAAGTACAAAAAGTCATGAGACTTCAATTTATTTTCAAATTTGTATATTTGGAAGAGCTTATAGGATAAGGGAGATTGATGTTGTTACATTGGTTCTTGTGAATTGTCTAATTGGAGACTAGTGTAGGAAAGTTGGTGGCATACAAGGAGTAAGTTCACAGGTTAGAACTCTTATCTCCGACCATTTCTGAATGTAAGTGGAAGAAACAATTCAACATCGTATGAAAGTATTAGTTTGTCAATAACCACCTAAATATTCTTTACATCATAGAAGAAACAAATATGCATAACAAAAGGTTTTCGTTTGTTRCTCTGTTTTTTTTTTTACATATCTGTCTCTTGGAATAAAAAAATCCTATCAAATATGACAACATTGGTAATTTCAAACACAAGTCTTTTATGTTCAGTGTATCTATTTTTTAGATAAATGATTAGCATTGTACTATTAGTTGTCTGAATGTTCTTTGCATTTGATCAAAATGGGATGAAACTTAACTCTTCTATTACTCTGTCTTAAAATGTACAACATTTTCTGCATTATCTCATGTTTGTAAAGTGATTGATCGAATGTATGTTGTACCTACGTGTTGAACCTAATACGTGTTTGACCTATATATGTATCTTTGAAATTCAAGGGGACAACTCTGAGGAATAAATTAGCATTTGATTCCCACCCATTGGTGTCCTAGCTTCTGCCATGAGAAGAAGATATGGTAAAGGTGTTGTTATTTCCAACAATTTGCATTTGCATTGATTTTAAATTTTTTATTTTTTAAATAATTTCCTTAAATAAATTGCAGTCCTACTTACAAACAATAAATAGTAAATAGGAAACAGATATGTAGTAAACAAAAATTTAATCAACAAATATGAATATTGGGTGATGAAGGTGTTTGCGTTTACATTATAGGAAGTGAGACTTCATAATCCTTAGTAATAGCGATCTACACATAAGCGAATACATAATGATGTGAGTGATAAAGATGTTTATGATAACTCACTCGTCTTGATTGGGTGATGAAAATTTTATATGAAAGATAGTAACATTTTTTATTACTCTAACTTATGTTAAATTAAGTCAAATTTTAATWGTGTTGAACAGTCTATAGAGAAACGTTTATGTATTTGAGAGTTGTTTTGAAGGGTTCTTTGTAGTGATTTTATGTATTCCATATTTTYTTKKGGGGKKTTTTGGGTTCTATGTGAAACAAGTGTTGTATGACAGCGTAGTCYCTRTCGAGTTGGAGTTGGAATAACATGTTATTCTTTTGTTACAAAAAATGGTGCTCGTAAATGATGGGAACAAAGGTATATGATAAAGCCAATGAATCACAAAATGTTCCARCATAGGATCCCCTAGCCACTAGTTAAATGGGCATTCAGAGACAGAAAATTCAAGAAACATAGTTTAGTAGCAACATTGTCAACTGAAAACTTCCATGCACCTGCTGCTCACTTCTTTTGATATTGTTAAACTTTAAAGTAGACATTATACCCAGTCAAGATTTTCACCATGACAAGACTAGGTTTAATAGAGTATATGGCTTATTATTATTCAAGGACATCATTTCTTGAGCATAGGTACAATGCAGTAATAGATGACAGTTATTCTTTGATAGGTGTCAAGTATTGTATGCAGCTGAGGCATCCTAATAGAAACAAACTCTGAACTCTTGACATATTTTTCACTCTTCATTTCTCCAAAGATATCTGCATGAAAATTGTTACATATCTTCCCAACACAAATATCTGATCCCAGAAAGGTTAATATTGCTACAAATCCTCACCTCTTCTCCATTTTATTTATTTATTAATTAACCTTAACCTCATTTGACCTTCCATTAAATATATAATAGGTGAAGGAGTTAAATCCTCAATAAAGGGCTCAACAAAAATGTAAATACCAAACGTGATCCCAACACCCACATCATATAGTAGGTCAATCTCTACTATGTATTGTACTGAAACGATCTTACTAAATGCAGTCGATGAAACAATAGAAGTTTCTATAAGTAACCACAATGGCCAATATGGATTCTTTGCCACTTAAGGATATATACGACTTCTGAGACCAATATCAAATTAAATTAAATAACCTACCATTTCTGTAGAAGGTAAATCCAAATGGCAGTCTAGAGGGTAAGTCCAATAGACAAACTATTACATGTTTGACTACAAATCATCTACACAACATTTTGAAGCAAGACTTCAACCCACAAATCGATGTTAGGAGGTCAAATGATGGGTAAAGGATAGTTTAGTCACAATCATATTAGATGAAATTTTAGTAGAAGGGAAGTATCAATGTGGATGAAATATCAACATAGGATATAAATTTTAAAACTAGAAGCCAATGAGGGCCCACAGGTCATGACACCACAATATTCAATGGAAAATCTCAGGGCTCAAACAAATAGCTTGGAAAGTCTAGAGTCCAGACTCTGCACCAACATTGATGCAACTATTTTTTCACAGGAATGACAACAATATAAAAAAACTTCCAACCCAATGGAATCGTGAATAACCCTACTTTGAATGGATTTCTACAGTTCCTTCAACTCTGCAATAAGATCATTGATAAATTTCTAATCCAATCAATGCTACTTGGCAATGCCCATCCCTAACATTGGCAGTAGTTTCTTGCGGGCAATGTTTTCTTGATAATGAAAATACTAATTTTGGTATCAATCATTTTTTCTGGTTTTGACTTGGTCATGTAGTATACAAAAGTGGAAATTCTTCGTAATGTAACCAAGAGATAGATTTCTCTATAACCTAGAGAATTATCCTTAACCGCAAAATGAGTAGACATAGTATGAAATATGCCACTTGTTTCTATATGATATAGTAATTTGCAAAACTTGATTTTGTGACTTAGTATTATGTCCAATAACAAACATAACCTGGTAGAACTAAAATCTCCACTCTAACAAGGAGACAAGGCTAGAAAAACCAATTCAGTGAGCCAAATATAATACAATCAGATTGCAGGTTATAATAGCTATAAGACATAAATTTATAGGAATTCTTAGCTCAAAAATTTGCATTAAACCTGAACATATGCAGTATATTCCAAATTTGTCAATGCTATAACAAGTTTTCAGTATGTGGTTCTAGGACGACAACTACAAAACCAAAAGATTCCTCAAATTTTCACTCCCTACACAAACCACCAATCAATATATTGTAAGTAACAATATCTGACACACACCCTCCAGCCTTCATCTCCATAATCATTCTCTGCGCCTCCTCGGTCCTAACCTCTTTGCAAAAATAATTTATTAGGGTTTTCTAAGTAATCGCATCGGTCCTACAAGCGGTTGCGATCATCTTACCCAAGAGATCATATGCCTCATGTGCCCTCCCTTCCTTGCACATGCCATTCATAAGATAACTAAAATTGACATTGTTGGGTTTACAGCAATCCTTATCATGATTGCAGATTTTGTCCATCGAAGAAGTATGGAGAAAAGTCAAGGATTAACTATCGTTGACTTTACTCCATACCAGTTTGATGGACGAAATCTTCATAAGTTCATATGGGTTTACACTCATTCTTCTTCATCACACCAAAAATATTCTTCGCCTCATTCACATTCCTAGCACCGCAAAACCCATTAATTAGAACATCATATGCCAATGCATCAGGAACAATTCCATTCTTCAACATTTCTTCAAAAACCCCAACAACCTCCTTCAGTTTCCCCAAATGACATATCCCACCCATCAAAGTTGAATAACTAATAAAATTGGGAGCACATTGAACCCTATCCATTTCTTCAAAAATCTCCAAGCCATTTTCTAAATTCCCAGCCTTGTAATGAAACTTAATGAAAATATTAAAAATGCAATTATTGGGAACTAACCTCAGATTCCCCAAATCCGCAAAAACTTCCTCTGACAAATCCAGACACCCAGATTCCACCAAGAGATTAAGCAAAGTACTCAAGGCCCTCAACGAGGGCCCACAATTGAAAAGCCACATTTTGTAAAAGATTTCCTTTGATTTCTCAGGCATGCAGGTTCTGCAGTAGAGCTTCATGAGATTTATGAAGAGACTCTCGTTTCACCTTCAACCTAGTATCGACATCTGTTTCAAAATCCCTTTGACGACTTTGAATTTCTTGGCTCGATGAAGCTTGTTGATGAGGAAATTGTAGGTTGTATAGTTGTGGTAAAAACTTTGTTGTTTTGCGGCATTGTTGAAGATGTCCAACGATTTCTGAAGGTCTAGTTATTCAGTTATTAGATGAAGTACTTTTCTATGTGAAAGATAAATGATAGTTTTGGGCCCTTTCGGGGTCATTTGCATGCCATTTTCTAGTGTGCGAGGGTCTAGAATTTGGGAATTTGAAGAGGGTTTGGGGAAGCCAAAGCTCAAGTGTTATGAGGATAAGGAAACATCAGGGAGAAAAACTAAAGAAATTGTGTATTGCAAATGCGACATGAGCTTTGTAACCTACAGATATCCCCTTGGAATTGTCGAAAGAGCTATGTAGAGGCACACATGTAATGCATGCATATTTTCCACAATGCATGTTCGACTTGAAAGACAACTAAAAGGTAATAAGAGGAATACTTTATCTAGATTAGTTTAGCTAGAAACAAATTGTAATGAAATCTCTTCATTGCCACATGCCTACCATGTTGTAAACCCAGACATGCATAAGCCGTCTATAACCAAACTCCGAAACCGTCACCTACCACCATTACGTTTATACTTGTCATTCTCCTTCGACTTCTCCCTCCATGGCAAAGATACTGTTGTTTTCCTCCCATCCTTCATTGAGGCTACTGTTGTTTTCCTCCCATCCTTCATTGAGGCTTCCATGTATAGTGAAAGGGCATAGGGTTTAGCTAGATAAACTAGCAGGGGTGTTGGCCCAATATGCTAAAACGATAGACTCTAATGCTTTGTTCCATTTGATTTCCATCTTCGGTTATAACACTCATATTCACATTGTTTTTCAGATTGTTGGCCTCAAATGAAAGGGCCGATATGTTTGGTGGGCGAGCTAATCAATAGATGCTTGCAATGAAATAAAGTGGAAGGAGGTTATGCAAGTAGCTAGAATTTCGGCTCTAGAATTCGCTTCCCTAAGAGGAAAGATATGTTAGTCCTTTATTCCTATTCCTATATTTATGAAGGGCCTGATCATATTCCATTCGTTCCCCTGCTTCATCAATATACCCTTAAAACCTAAATGGTAGCTAAGGAATAGGAAAGAGAGAACACAGAGAAAAAGGCATAAGCACCAGAGGCTGGGCCGCCTCTTCACCAACAACATCTTGGGCGATGATTTTTTCACAAGGAGATGAAGATATAAAAGACAAGTGCAATCAATACATGGGTTTATATCTCCCCACCATTCTTCCAC
>JASDQU011029028.1:0-11423 GCA_032191745.1 Picea mariana | reverse complement strand
ATTAGATGCAAAGGTAAATGCTTGGAGAAAGAGCACAGGTGCATGGTTCCAGGGGGAGCGATGGTCACAAGGGGAGCATGAGTGATATGACTTTAGTATTGCATCATAGTGTTGCCATAAATGTCAAAGGGGTATATTTTTGATTATTTGGTTTGGTTTTCATTGATGTCAACACTTGAATAAAGTTCAGTAGTCAATTATGGTAGCACAAAGGTTTGGGTAATGGACCCGTGCCTTGTTTGATGTCTAATGGTGTGATTTTTAATATATTTTAAGGTAAGACTATTCTAGATGGATATTACATGTCATGCCATTTCCAATGGTATGTGGAATGTCACATAACTCCTCACGGTTAGAGAGTTATGGCCATGTGAAGTTGGAGAACCCTCGTGAGTCATCTAGAAGCCGCAAAAGGTCAAAGTAGTCAAAGTGGTTGCAAAGAAGAAATTATTTAAATAAGATTATTTTAGACAGATAGTACATGTCATGTCATTTATGGTGGTATGTGGAATGTCACATAACTCCTCATGGTTGGAGAGTTATGGCCATGTGAAGTTGGAGAACCCTCATGAGTCATCTAGAAGCCCCAAAAGGTCAAAGTAGTCAAAGTGGTTCCAAATAAAAAATTATTTAAATAATAACGTGAAGTGATGAGTGTAATATAAGCAAAGTGGACACAAAATAAATTATTTAAATAATAAATTGAATGGAGAAATTACTAAATGGACAAGTGGTTAGAAGTGGGTTAGCCCTAAAATAAGGAAAGTAGTTTAAGATGGTTAGAAGGTAACCCCTTGAGGAAGCTACATCAAAATATAAATAAGAGGCAAGGGTCTCTCATTTTAATTACACTTGAGCATATTGAATATCTATACGTGAATGAGGTAACCAAAGGATATCTAAGGCGGATTTCAGAGGGAAGGTGAAGTAAAGAAGGCCAAATTCAAGGGAGGGTAAATTCTTTTGATGATGCTTTTTAAGGTATGTTATTTACAGGTCATATTGCTATTTTTGCAATAAAAATAAATTCTAGAATGGATCAGACCGTGAAATCTGGAGGTTGTTGAGGAAACATATCCAAGTAGTTGTGATACAAATTTCATCTTGTGGGTCGTTGTATTTTTGGAGTTACACTTCGTGGAAAATAAGGTTTGTGGCAAGTCCTGAAACTAGTCTAAAACAAGTGTTTCAGGTAAAAACGTCATAAATTCTTCATAACAAATAAAAATTTAGTAAGACCAAATGTATTGGTTATAATACAGTCTTTAGTATTCTTTGTAATATTTTCATATCCATACAACAAATATTCCATGCAGGGCACACTCTACAAGTTCGCTCTCTAGAATAAACCAGAATTCAACAAGGTATGCCATTTTTGCTATAACTCCTTTTCTGAGAGGTTCCAAGTAGTGAAATCTGGAGGAATTGCATAAAAGATACTGAAGAACATTATGTACCATTTTCAGATCTTTATTCATTACAGATACATAGTTATGATTATTTCAAGTTAGGTTTGTTGACTAATCCAAAATTAGTCATGTAAGACTAAAGTAAAGTTTGATGAAAATGCTAGTCTCTTGTTGTTAAAGTTAAGGAAGGTTCGCAGGTATGTGATCACATACACCAGGTCTATTACAGAGTTACAAATCAGATATTATATATGTAAGTGCATGTGGGAAGGAGGATGGTAATGAGGCTTTTGTTCTATGATTCTATGCATCTTGTGTTCTTGGTTATATGTGTCATGTGCTAGTTGTTAACTTATTATTATCGTGTACTAAACAATGAAATGATTTTAGCCTTAAGTTGATTGGTCTATGTACATTGACCTATGGCACTTATCATTGGAAAGTGTAGTTGGAGGTTCGACTTCATGCAAGTTATTTGTAATTGTTGTAAACTATGGAAAGTGGGTTTTTGGATTTTGATTATTGGTTATGAATAGCCCTGACATCCTCATGATTTTATTTTGGTATTATTGGGTTTAGAGAGGACCACTTATCCATCATGATACTAGTATTTATGAAGGGAATTCAACATTTCGTGGGAAGTATGGATTGTTTTTATTTAATCATGGTCCCCCATTGAGATTAAACATTCCATGTCTATTGGAATATTTTGATGCCCTACCCACCTTCTTCGTTAACTCTCATCCTTGAATTTGATTCATATTTTTTCTTAGATATACATAATATTTTCTTATTCACTCCTTAGTTGTTTCATTCCCCATGGTCGTAACTATATTGGGAACCATAAAATGCATATTGGGTGGTTGTTGATTTCATTATGCTCAAACATGAAGTAAATTGTGCATTTTCGTTGGGGATTTGAATCATTGTGTGCACACTCTTAATATTGTCTCTCATCACTATTTTTGTTGTCTATGTTTGGAAGAGGTAGGCTTAAATCCTTGCTTTGAAATACTTCTTTGATTTGTTGTTTTCATGGGTTAATACATTTAGAGTTTCTGATGTTTTTAACTTTTTCTTGCTTACCGATTTGTGTCTTACCTCAAGATTACCCTAAGATTCTATGGTTTTTCCTATTCATTTTTTTCTCTTGCTTCATACAACTCATGGTTATGATGGGGATATCAATTATGTGCATTATTAATCATAATTATTATTGCAAATGAGTATCGGTTTTGGTTTTTCATTGTGCATACATTGGGTAGAAATGTTTGCAACATCCCACTCTTGCAAGAACATGTTATCTACTTATTCTTTGAGGACACTTGTGTGCAAGTGATTCGGTTATAGTACATAATTTTATATCTCTCTTGTGGATATTTATGATGATGTTGATGATTATGATTTGACGTTATTGGTATATGTGTATTGACAGATGTTACTGACAAGTTTTCCCTGAGTGTGCAGAACACTTGACAGATTGTGGATGTCGATGGAATCAATGGACCTCCTTGGACTCTGGATTGAGTTAGGGAGTGGATGGTATTGGTTTGAGTATTTCATTTATTCATATGTGAAATATGATTGATTATATATTATGATGTTTTATTTGGATCATAGACAGTGTTTTGTTGATGAATGCACGCTGATGATTGCTTGTTAATATGATTCACATAAGGAGTAAAGGGGTCATGCACATAGACTAGATATTGAGGGAGAGGTGTGAAAGCGTTCATGTCACAACATACTAGCACTCACGTCATGGCTTGAATTGTATTTTAAACATTACTTAATTCAAGAAATTCATGATGTCGTGAAGCCAAACTGAGACAGTCGTTCATGAAGATTTCTAAAGGGCGTGCAATAAGGCATGGTCCTTATTCCTTATAATCCCTTAGTCTCTCACAAGGTCTCACAAATGGAGTGTTGACTCCAGGGGTTGTACAACTACCAAAACCATTCAAAGGCGAGTGGCACACTTGGAGCACGGAGTGTGTCTTGAAGGGCACATCGCAAAAACAAAACTTGAGTCAATGAACCTAGGTGGCCTAGAAAACCTTGAGCGAATAATTAACCATGTAAAATCATGAGCATTGTCGGATCAATTGATTAATTAATTAATTAATTAAGGATTGAAATTCTTAATTTTAAATCCCAAATGGAAGTCTAAGCCTATTAAAATTTAAGCCTATGTCTAAGCTTGGTGAGAATACTAAAACTAAATTGACAAATTAAATATAATAGGAAAGAGGTAAATCAATTCAAGAAATTAAGAAAGACAAATTAAGTCTAAATAATTAATACAATACATATGTGAGCAGAAAATACCAAATTGGAATTTAAGATAAGAAAGGAATAAAGCGTAAAGGATTGTGTACGCATAGAAAGGTATCTAGAGTCTAGTTAACACTAGTATAACTAGAGAAGAATCATATTTTAACTCAACTCAGATTTAGAAAGGCATCATTCATTAATTGGAAATAAAGGTAATAAAGAGACAGATATGAGTGATTCAAGGAGCATTTTTAGGAAGGGTGAGGGAAGTTAAATTTTATTAAAATAAAATATGGATTTACTTGTGCAAAATTGGGGAAAGGGTGACAAGTGTAAGGGGGAAATAATTTTAAATTATTTAAATTAAAAACTGAACTAATTGTGCAAGTGGGGATGAGTTATGGGGAAATTCTATAAAACAAATGGCTGAGATGAGAAATGGGTCACGGGTTATGGGTAAAGTTATGTTGTAGAAATTTTGATGGGTTTTACTTGTGAGAGTTGGGATACCCAGCTTGAGAGAGAGTGGTGGCTCTACCTTGTGAGGCAAGATGGGAGCCAGAAGATTTCTGGTTGTGTGTGTACGTGACCCCTTTACGGATCGGGGGGATAAGGGGAAAGAAGAGTACCCCTAGTGTTGGCTGGGAGGTATCGGTGAAGTCTCAGTGGTTAGCAAGAGAGAGGTCGAAAGGAACGCTAGTTGTCTAGGATCATCTCCAGGCTCATCTTCATCATCGGTTATGGTATTTTACTTAAAATTGTAATTTCATTGGGAATTTAAATTGTATAATTGAGATTTTTTTCATTGCGTAACTGTGTTGGAATTTGATATTTAATAAACAAGCACATTGACGCCCCTTTTCTTTAAATTGGTTGATTTGAATGGATCTCCAGGAATCGTTGATCACTGTTTKTTTTTTTTTATTTCAAATTGAACTGGAACGTATTCTTAGCCGGTAATTTTTGTAGCTAGAATCCCTCTCCTCAAATAGMTACACAAGTTATCCCTTATTATCACTGCATACATTACCCTTTTCTCCAATATCTTGCAAGCGCCCAGTAATGGTAGAATTCCACCTTAGATTTTCATGGGTGTTGGTTTTTATATTCGTGAATATCTGGCGCTTGATTGATATGGAAGCCCAGAGTGGATGGTGGATGATTAGCTAAGGTTTTAGTAGCATGATGCTCATGCTAGTTCTATTTCTTATTCGGGTAGTAGCCCTTACTGATCAGTAACCCTTTTCCATATATAAGAATACCCCTCTATTGAGACTTCCACTAAAACCTATTACCCTCACTACACACCTCATGGATTCAACTAACACAAGCTTCCTTCGATGGATTAACTGGCCTTGCCTTGCCTCATTGTTCCTTTGCTTTATTGTGAAACATTCTACCGCCTAGTATTAAGTCTTCGTGTGTGATTCAATGCCTAAATTCAAGTAGGAGAGGACACTTTCCATTCTTAATTTTTTTTTAATAAGAACTTCATTCTTGTCCTTTCTCAACTGTGATTTTATCCATAACTTGTGTCTTCTCGACATCTTTACTCAACGACCTTCACCCAACTTACCCTGTGTTTTTATCTGCGATCGACTTGAAGTTTACTCGTGCTTTTCTTCCTCTGTGATTTGATTTGGGTTTACCTACGTTTTAATGCCTGGAATATTCCCTCAGAGTTCCCTCTCGATTTTTTTTATGCTTTCTCCTTGTGGTGAATGCCTCAGAGTTCTCCCAACGTTTTTGAGTTTCTCTTAGCCAATTTCTATGTGCCCATCTCCCTGGCGAATCTTCCTAGAGGTATTTATTTTGTTTTCCTTTAATTCTCCCAACTATTTTGTATGGATTTTACTCATCCCTTCTCGATCTTTCCTAGCGAATATTCCTGAATATATTCACTGTGTTTTTCCTTAAAATCGCTCAGCATTTTTCTAGCTAATTTCATGGTGGAACTGTAGCGTATCACCTCCCTAAAATTTTGTGTTGTCCTTAATGTTGATTTTTCCTTACCCGCATGCATCCTTAGTGGTTGGTCTCTCCACGAATTTCCTCGCCTCACAGAGGTAACCCTTAGCCTGGAACCTTTACCAACTTCTATCTGGTTTGGAGAGAGTTTAAAACTTGTACAAGTTTGTGGAGCTAGATATTAAAGAAAACCTATGATCTTGATTAATATGGCCATGAAGGGAACCCCTATAGTTGCTCTTTATAGATTGAATGTGGGTGATATTTCCTTAAGGTCCTAATTTATTGTTGGCCTATGTTAAAACTGAGTTGCAAGTAGGGTAGCCTAGAGTTTTCACTTATCTTTTTAATAAGTTTGTTCCTCCTTTAATTTACATGGGAATTGGAAGATAGTATTGTGTTGTTGTGTATGGTTTTAAAATAGATTGGGTCTTCACTTAATTCCAATGGAATTGTAGGTTAGGATATGTGTTCTTATGTTAAATTGAGATTGGTCCTCCCCGAAATAATCAACATTTTAATTACCTTGATGCTTGTTTATTGACATCCTACTTAGAGTGATTTATGGAATAACTCCACCCATTGTATACTTGGACTAAGAGGATCATCATGACTTACCCTTACACACCTTAAGTTTATATATCCACATATTGTTTTGAATAAAGTTAATAGTATCTCCCAAGGGAGATAATTCATATTCTTTAGTTGTCATATAATAGTGAGAAGATTTAGTTTTAAATAAATGGAATTTATATTATTATAATTATTGATTATAATATGTTTTGGACAAGTGCAAGTCTCTATTTATGAAATATACTAATTAGAGTTATAGGATCTTAAGATTAAGTGGTAAGTTTAATCAATCTAATTATACTTTGTCATTGCACTAGAATTGAATTTTTTTGAACTTGGTAGAATTACTTATATTGCAGAGTAATAGTACTAGTGATGGAAGATTGATTTTAGAATGTGGAATATCATGTCGCGCCATGAATATGTAATGTTGATTTATTGTTTAATTCAGAATTTGATTAATCGTGTGCCTCGAAAAGAATGTTGATTTATGGTTTAATTTGGAATATGATTAATCGCGCACCTTGAGAAGAATGTTGATTTATTGTTTAATTCAGTAATTGATTAATCRCGCGCCTTGAAAATAAAATTTATGATTACTCTTGCGCCATGAATTTAATGTGAAGTATGATTGGCTTGTGATTAGATTACTTGCGCCATTAATTATGTGGATGTATGATTGTTTTAGAAATTAGTTACTCTTGCGCCTTTAAATAATGTTGATGTATGATGGTTTAGTAATTAGATTTATGTGGCACCATGTGATAATGTTAATGTATGACTGATAATATAKATTGGAGTTATGAGTTGTAATTGATTAAGGRATTTAGACACCTCCTTGTTCCTCAGAACAGTCGCCAGCCCTGAGACCTTAAATGGTCAAAATCAATCGAATGAATCCTAAGCTTAAGCGTTGCTTATGTGTCCTAGAGGTCCTAACAATGCAAGATAGGTTGGGAGGGTAGTTCTTTTAATTCTCAGTGACATGGTTGATCATTCAATTGTATATTGCTTCAGTTCATCGTGATGTGTTGATTGTGTCATTATTTATTATGATGATGTGTTGATTAAGGCGGCTATTAGTTATGATGATGTGTTGATTAAGGCRGATATTAGTTATGATGATGCGTTGATTGAGTCGTTGTTTATGTCTTAATTTGTGTCGCATTTAGTTATGTTAATGCAATGCTTATGTGTTGTTTTAGTTACGATGATGTATCATTTGTGATGTTTTTTATTATGTTGTAACGAGTTTAATATCCTAATGCAAAACAAAAACAAAAAAAATTACATGGTGTACATCGCTATTTGTTGTCGTAGCGGAGGGGCCATTACATATCGTATCAGAGCAGGTTCAACCCCGCGATTTCGAATCATTACGCCTTCCATTGTATTAAACACTTGATTAATAACTTATCGCTAATTGAAATTGATTTTCCATGCAGGTAATCATGGTTAGAGGACATCGTGGAGGCAGACGATGTGGTGCTAGGGGTAGAGGCATGATGCCTCTAGTAGAATCCACACCAGAGGGATCTAACCCCCAAGGAGAAGAACAAGTCATTGGGCAGGAGAAGATCGTTGTGGGGGATGTGGTTGGGTTGATGAGGTCCTTTCATAGGATTTCAGAGGCCTTGATTAACTAGCTAGATAGAGATGAGGCCAGGGTGCCTGTACCCAAAGGGGGTTCTCAACATGCTCAAGCCGGTACTGATAGAATCCAAAAAGAACTCGAGAAGGTTAAGTTTCCCGAGTTCATGAGTGCCATGGATGGCTCAGTCACCGAGGCATGGTTGGAGAACATGGCGATGTGCTTTTCACTTCGTGACTACACCTCCAACATGAAAGTCTGCTTAGCGGTCTTCTAGTTGAAGGGAAGTGCTCTTCTATGGTGGAAGACGCTTCTGCCTCAGCTTAACATGGTTATCGAAGATGTGTCATGGTAACTGTTCGAGGAGCGGTTCTGGGAGAGGTATTTATCCGAGGAATTAATTGAGTGCCAGCTCAATGATTTCAATGCCTT
The DNA here is from genome assembly GCA_032191745.1 of Picea mariana. NCBI lineage: Eukaryota > Viridiplantae > Streptophyta > Pinopsida > Pinales > Pinaceae > Picea > Picea mariana. Next base: position 3,176 of record JASDQU011029028.1, on the reverse strand, counting down.
ACAACAGGGTGGTCGTACGGTGTCGGAGTATGAGGCTCGATTCATGGAGTTTTTTAGGTATGCTCCACATCTGAACACAGAGAAGTTGAAGGTCAACAATTTTTTGTTTCGACTTAACTTCAACATACGTGCGAAGGTGAGGATCCTAATGCCACATATGTTTCACAATGTGGTTCAGAAGGCCCTCATAGCAGAGGACGAGCTGACCAACAGGGGTCAGGTCAGGACTCCTACAAGACCGACTAGACAAATGACGGTAGGTGCGCAACAGCCTCAGACACTAGCTAGAAATACATCAAGGTATTGAGATACGTCGAGAGGATCCATGTGCACAACATCACAATGATCGGCTCCTTAGCAGAGGACTCCCTACAGAGGACCACCACATTAGCAACAACATCGCCCGCAACAACAAAAACTTAGGCCCGTTCAGTATAACAAACAAGAAGCTCAGGCTAGTAGGCCAACAACTCCTACTTCGGAGACTAGGAGTACTGGACCGAAAATTAGATTTTGGACATGTGGAGAGCCACATTACCAGCGAGATTTTCCAGTGGAGAGGGTCAGAGAAGTTGGGTCATTCAAACACACTACAATTGAAGATTTGGAGAAGGCCCACAGGATTCATGCAACGGTGAATAACCGCCAAGACAAGCATGAGTCCACTATGCTCGAGACGCTAGGTACCATCACCGACCAAAGTTTTGTTATTTCTATAGATCCAGGCGCTACAAAGAGCTTTATTTCTAGTGTAGCACTGAAAATAATTAAGGTAAAGGAAGTCGAGTGGGATGATTTTAGGTACGTAGAAATGGCTTCAGGTGCCAAACAGAAGGTTGGAGGAAGCGTTACGAACTGTCGCATTAACTTGGGATATTTTTTAATGAATTTTGACCTATACGAAACAATCTTAGGATCCCATGGCATGATCGGTATGGACTGGTTGGAATCACATGATGTGATACTCAAATGTAAGACGAAACAGTTGAGTTTAACCAATGATAAGGGATAGAGAAGAGTGATCGTAGGAAGAAACCAGGGAGTGTCCTTGAGGTTCATTTATTCCCTACAATTGTAGAATAGCATGCGCAAAGGATGCAAGCTATATACAATCTTATAGCTAAATGAAAAAGGTGAGGTAGAAGGATTAGAAAACCTTCCGGTAGTACAATCGTTTGTTGACATGTTTCTAGATGAGTTACTAGGTTTGTCGCCATAGAGAGAATTGGAATTTACGATCGACTTGAAACCTGGAACTGAACTGATAGCAAGAGTGCCTTATTGGATGTCAAGGCCTGAGTTACAGGAGTTGAAAATGCAACTAAAGAAGGTGTTGGACCTTAGACTTATACGTCCAAGTGTGTCACCTTGAGGTGCGCCTGTTATTTTCATAAGAAAGAAGGATGGGTCGTTGAGACTTTGTATTGACTACCATCAATTGAGCAAGGAAACGATCAAGAACTAGTATATGTTGTCAAGAATAAATTATTTGTTTGATCAAATGAAAGGTGAAATGGTGTTTTCAAAGATCGACTTGAGATTAGGTTATCATCAGTTATGAATTAAAGGGGAAGACATTCCTTAGACCGCTTTCAAGACGAGGTTGAGACATTACAAGTTTATCATTTTACCGTTTGGACTGACAAACGCCCCGAGGGTATTCATGAGCGTGATGAATGGGGTGCTCCACAAAAACTTGGAAAATTTTTTTATGGTATTCATTGATGACATATTGATATATTCTCGGACGACAGAAGAACATGACGAACACTTGTGCTTAGTACTACAGCATTTACGAGAAAAAAAATTATATGGAAAACTGTCGAAATGCTCTTTTATCAATCGAGGATTCATTACTTAGGGCATGTTATCTTTGGCGAAGGCATCATTGTGGATCCAGCAAAGGTAGAGGATATTATGGAATGGTCTGCGCCAACAAATGTACCATAAGTATGCAACTTTATGGTTTTAGCTGGATATTATTGACGGTTCATCGAAGGCTTTTCGAAGATAGAAAATTTGATCACGGAATTGTAGAAGAATAACAAGAATTGTTTATGGACCGATAAATGCGCGGAAGAATTTCAAGGGCTCAAGGAATTGTTGACGACAACACCGATACTAAAATTCCTCGACATGGACAAGGAATTCTTCGTATGCACAGATGCATCCAAGGAAGGTTTTGGAGGAGTATTGATGCAAGACGGTCGAATGGTCGCTTACATCACAAGAAAATTAAGAAAACATGAGTAGAACTACGCAACGCATGATTTGGAGTTATTGGCCATTGTGTATACCTTGAGAGTGTGGAGACACTATCTGATTGGACGAAAATTTGAGATAAAAACTATGGATTGCAGCACATATTTACACAGAGTGACTTGAACGCGCAGCAAAGGCATTGGTCATAATTACTTAGCGAATATGATTTTGAGATTACGCACATTAAAGGAACGATGAACAGAGTGGCATATGTGTTGAGTCGAAGACCATGCATATTTTCAGTGATACCTCATCAGACGAATCTTAGAGAAAATATTCTAACTATACAGATCGACGATGCTTGGTACAAAGAATTTGAGGACACTATCGGACAAGACACCATGATGGTGCCAAGGTTTGAAGGTTATACATTGGACAATGACAGACTGATGAGGTATAATAACCAGATTTATGTACCGCCTAACGAAAAATTGAGAAGTTTGATCTTAAATGAAGCTCATAGAGCAGTGTACATGGCTCATCCAAGAGTCACAAAGATGAGGGCAAACCTTAATCCCTTATTCTTCTGGAAAGGAATGAAGGCAGACATAGTTAAATACGTGGTGAGATGTCTAGAATATCATCAAGTGAAGGTTGAACATAGACATACGGAATGATTACTACAACCACACGCTATTCTGGAATCGAAATGGGAGGCCATTCTGATGGACTTTATTGTTGGATTCTCCCTGATGGCAAGAAGCCACGACTTGATTTTCGTGGTAGTTGACACTCTGATGAAGAGTGCACATTTTATTCCTATGTGTACAATGTATCAGGTGCTAGACATAGCTAGAGTTTTTTTCAGCAAGATTGTGAGATTGCATAGCGTGCTAAAAATGATCATATTTGATAGAGGATCGGTGTTTACAGGACGATTTTGGACTAGTTTCCAAGAGGCCTTGGGGACACAA
>JASDQU011029026.1:6782-20800 GCA_032191745.1 Picea mariana | reverse complement strand
GTGATAAAGATAGCAGGAGAAGCACCACAGGGTATGTTTTTACTGTAGGTGGAACAACAATAAGTTGGATTTCGAAACTGCAAAACATTGTTTCACTTTCAACAATAGAAGCAGAGTTTGTTACTGCTACAGAGGCTAGTAAAGAGATGATTTGGTTACAGAGGTTTATGGAGGAATTGGGAAAGAAGCAGGAAAATAATAGGTTATATTTTGACAATGAGACTTTCATTCATCTTGCAAAGAACTAAGCCTTCCATTCAAAGACTAAGCATATACAAGTCAGGTACCATTTCACACAATCCATCTTGGAAGATGGAAATTTGAATTTGGAAAAGCTACACACTATCTAGAATCATGAAGACATGTTAACAAAGGGAATAACTAGGGATAAACTAAGTTCCTTCTTAGTTTCAATTGGTATTCAAGCACGAAGGAGAAGATGGGAAATTTTCCAGGTCCAAGGTGGACTATAGTCCAATAGGTACATCAACAATGGAGTTGTTGTGATCAGTCTCCAAGTGGGAGATTGTTGGTTGTGGAGTCTAATTATGTTCATGATTCAGAGGTTTGTTTCAGTTGTGCTTGGACCCCATTCCCTAATGGGGGTGTGGGGGGGATTCCCTGCCCACAACTATCACCATGGGGGGCAGAGAAAATTTTTGTATCCCCCCCCCAGCAGGGGATTCARGGGCAGTGCCCCCGAAGTGAAATATTGGGAAAAAATTCCTTGTAAAATATTGTCATTTTGTAGTCAAAATGGACCGTTCATTATAAGGTCACATATCTAACGGTATATGTTATTTTTAGGGGTTTTTTCCCTAGAAGGAAACCCTYTCTTATGAGGGAATTGTATTGCGGTTGTGTATTATTGCAARTATTGTATTTTGAGAAAGGAGATTGTGAGAGAAAGAAGAAGAAGTTATAGAGGGTGTGTTGTAGGTTGTATCCCTTCATTTTACTGGAWAATAAAAATGAAGGACATGGAAATTTCTCTAGTGGATGTAGCCCACACTGGGTGAACCACGTATATTTGTGTCTCTATTGTATTGTGTATCTTCTCTGTTTTATTTTCGCATCTATTTTATTTTATTTCTCCACGATCCTGGTTTTCTAACATGATACTCATGGGAATTCCAAAGTTGCTTCTCATCATCAAGTAGTTACATAAACAACTTCTCAATGACAATGTACTCAAATCCTATCAGTTGAGTGTCCTTCTCAATCATATCATAAATGAGACACTGCCACAGATTCTCATTCTAGTGAGTGCAGTAACTGTGCTTCTACTTTCCCAGTTAAGTCATATGCATAGAAATGAAACCTACGACAAAAGAAAAAAAACAACCATGAAACTATGAAACCGATACTCCATGGAAGAGTGAACAATAAAAACTAAAAAAACTCAATATTGGGTATGTGAAATCTTCAATGAAGAGTGAATGGTGAGAGAAAATAAATCCATAGTGGGTTTGTGAATTATAAAGATACTATAAGAAAATCAAAGCAACAATTGGTATGTGATATCTTCATTGAATATTAAAAAATAAAAAATTAAGGAAATCAACAATATGTAAAATCATCATTGAAGAGGGAAAGCCTAAAAACTCCATAGTGAGTATGTAAAATTTTCATTGACATTATCCAAAGGTTCTTACATCTTGGAAACTATATCGAGTATCTCAAGTACATACCTCTTTGCAACTTACCTGGACTTACTACAATAGGCTTGAAGGCACCCATGGTTTCTTGGTGTCTTCATTGCTCTAAATCCTATGAATCACTGATAATTAGGTTTTATTTAATATTCAAAATCAACTTACTTGGACTTACTACAACAAACTTGAATGTATCCATGGTTTCTTGGACTTGGTTTCTTGGTGTCTTTACTTGCTCTAAATMCTCTCAATCACTAATAATTAGGTTTTATTAGGTTTTATTTAATAGTCAAAATCCCTAAAAATATTTAGATTAAAAAATGGTTGATGTGTTTCTTTTGTCAAAATGTGTGTATTAAGTCCCCGTCGCTTGTCTCTATATATAATCATAKACCTACACTCATTAACCTTGAACTTAAGTATTCTCTAAGGAATTGGGACCCACTTGTTTCTATGAGGGATGGATGGGGTATATTTCAATATCCAAAGTTTTAGTTTAAACCTACAAGTTCTCTAGAAAAAGAATGGAATAGGTTTGTCTTAAAATATTATATGGGACCCACCAAAGTGTCCCATGTTAAGTTATGTTAGGAAGGCGCATGTGATAGCACAGTTAGTGAGACGTGCATATACTCTCTCTGTTTGGGGAGAGGTCATGGGTTCGAGCCTTGTGTCCCTAGGGTTTTGTTTTAACACCACATATCATCTACGAAGTGGGTAAGTATCTGGTGAGTTTCCCGTGACATTTACTGTTGGAATTTTTTTTTTATGTTAGGGATTCTCTATATCGAATTCTATAACATAATTTTCCTTTATTATACATGTCACGCCTATCACGGCATAGTATATAGTTTTGAGTTAGTAGTTGACCATATATTACTTTCCTGGTTGCCCATAAATTTCTCATTATTTTCCAATTTGTTACATTGTAATTGTATTTTTTTTTTTGTTTTTTTCAAACACTTAAATCCATTTAAATCTTTTATCTCTAATGTGATTGGTTCATAAGTTGAAGTCTTATTCTAGCTCTGGTGGTGAACATTTATGTCTCCATAAATTATGCACGTATATACCAGTTGCCACCGATTTTGTTGGTTACAAAGGTGGCTACGACGACGGTTGTATGTCAAGGTTAGGTTATGTGCCCGCTACATAAGTGCTTGTACGACGGTATAATAAGAAAAAATCTGCGTCCTCTCAATCTACCAAATCTGCAGCTGCCATGATTGTAGTTTTCATTAACACTCTGCAATATTTTAATGTTTAAAGAAAAGAAAGAGTATCCAACGAGTTATCATATATATAAATATAATTTTTAAATATTCAAAGAAAAGATAGAGTATCCAACTAGTTATCATATATATAAATATAATTTTTAAATATGATGTTCTTATTTTTAAATATGTTGTCAAAGAACAAGGTGGAAACAGATCTGGTCCATATCAATATAGGATTTTAATCTCCTATATTACTTGAATAACATTAAAGTAAGAAGACAATTTAATTAGTGGAATCTAAGATCTTGGTATATCAATTAATTTAATAAAATTTTCATAATAGAAAATGTAAATATTTTTCAAAAAAGATAAAACTAAATGCGGTTAATGCAGGCTCTGGGAAAAATATCATATTTTTGTATATACTATTTAATGCATATGTACAACTCTTGTTACATTATACCATATTTTCATATATAGTATTTAATGCATATTTTCATTATACCTACATAGTGGCAGGTATAAGTTGTCATGCAGCCTTGTTTATTCTAACTATAATCACCCTTTATTAGTCTCTGTCGAAGGTGTAGAGGGACTATAGAGATCGATAATTCATTAAATTCCTATTAGTTTGTCCTTTGACTAAAACTATTTGCATAATATGTATTTTTGGAACTAGGGAACTAAAAACATTGATTTCTATATAATAAAAAATACCATATATGACATGATCTGATTGGATAATAGATTGGAGGTGTTCTGTCCGTTTCGATATTCCCAATGTTTATATGTTAGAAAATCCAAAGTTTTTGATCATATACGGTCTTTTTAAATTTTTACTTTTTTCTTGAAATGTTTGGATATCCAAAGTTTTGAAGATAGATAGGCAGTTTTTTATTAATCGACTTCATATTAGTTTGTCCTTGTTAATACATGTGCTTGGCATGTTTCCTTAAAGATTTTGTACATTTGCATGAGCTTGTATTTTGGATAAATCTAGCTTTAAACTAATCAATGTAGAATAGGAAGTATGCTTTCTCTTCGTTGTTTATTGTACTACAGGACTCATTGAAGGACTTGAAGATCAAGCTCAACTTGGACTAAGCGAGGTAAAACTTCGTAAAAAGGTACTCATACTTTCTTCCTCTTCTCTATTGACTAGTTTATCTATGTTTAAAGGAAATTCAGTGTTCAAAGTTATCACCTTTTTGTCTTGGTGATAGGGGTCTAAGATCCAAGAGGGATTTCACATGTCCGCAGGGGAATTTTCCTACACATGAAATTTGCACACCTAGGTACCTCACCCTAAGTGTTGTAAGTGTCATATAAGTGTCTCATACACCTTGAAACGATGGAATAACATATGTCACAATCCCTAGTCAATGTGGAGGAGAGATATATTACATGAAGGCCAAAATATCAAGTGCACATGAATTTTTATTAATATTAATGAAAAAGAAAGTAATTAAATGTGAGAATTCACATCACTTTTGATTTCCTAATTTTTAGGGAAGGTGGAGGATCTCATGGATGGTTGAAATATTTCCTCCATAAAATCCTTGAGAGATATTTCCTCTCTAAAATCCTTAAGAAATATTTTCTCCCTAAATATCTTAGAGATCCCTTTTTTAGTGGATCTGATGAGAGATCCTCTCCATGGTGGTTAAGCCTCCAAATCCTATATAATGAGGGATTTCCGTGGAGAAGGAGGGATGAAAGAGTTTAGATATACCAAAATTATGATCTCATGAGAAGTGGAGACTTTAGGATATCAAACATATGATTTGGGAGCTTTATGCAAGGGATGGACCGAGGAGGACTTGGAGAAGTCGTTGCGACTTCATCAATGGTTTGTAAGTATCTCTTTTGAGTTCTCATTAATACATGTGCTTGGCCTATTTCCTTCAATATTGTGTACATTTGCATGAGCGTGTATTTTGGAAATATAGCTTTAAACTAATCATGGTAGAATAGGAAGTATGCTTTGTCTTCGTTGTTTATTGGATTGCAGGACTCATTGAAGGAATTGGAGATCAAGCTCAACTTGGACTAAGACAGGAAAACATTCATAAAAAGGTACTCATACTTTATTCCTCTTCTTGATTGACTAGTTATCTATGTTAAAAGGAAATTCAGTGTTCAAAGTTAGCACTTTTTTGTCGTGTTCATAGGGGTCTAAGATCCAAGAGGGAATTCACCTGTCCGTAGGGGAATTTTCCTACAACAAAAATTTGTGACTCCACCAAGGATCAAAATAGATTTGTCTTTCTTTGGTTTTTCCCTTCCATTTTCCCACCTTTTAGATCATTTTTACCGTTTTTTTATGATCCATTGCCTTTCTCCCATCTTCACTAGCAATTTAACCAATTTTTGTGCATTCTGGGTGAGTTTTTCTGCATTTTTTGGCTCTGTTTTATGTTTCTGGGAAGATCAATGCCCCCCTGTAGGCCATATCAGAGTGCTAGCGCTCTCCTACAGTGATTTATAGAGTGTTTCAATGCTTTGTTCCCTTGAGACAGGGAGCGTTGGTCTCTTTCTTGGAGGATTTTTGCCTTCTTCTGCTCAAATTTTTTTAGCCTGTTTTGTGGCAGTATTTACCCAGACTCTGTATGTTCATTTATAAATTTATTTAGGTTGAGATTTGGTTCTTATCACTCCCTATTTTATTGATTGGATATTGAAACTTTTTCAGAAATGTGAAATTTCCCTTTCTAGCTGCTTGTTTTGTCGAGACAATTTAAGTGATTCCTCTTTCTCCCTGTCTTTTCTTGGATTCTTCTCTACATTTTCTTGTACTCCTTGAATGCTTGTTGGTTGTAAAATATTTGATTGAGTTCTTGTTAGGACAAGTTTCTACTTGTTTTCATTCATACCTCATTGCCTTGAGTGCATGCTTTGTTTGTAGCCTTTTTCTTTGTGTATGTTGCATCTGCGTCTGACTCTTCTTTTAATTGAAAGTAGTGGAGCATTAAAGGATTTGAATTTAATTTCTTTAGACATTAGAATAAAACAAAGAATATAGATGCATTCTTTCTTTTGGGCAGTGCAACTGGCTTGCATTTGAAGTAGCAAAATTGCATGGTTTTTGTCATTTTTTGGTCTTGAATTGCATGGGGGGGCCAAGAATCGTGTATTGGTGTACAGTCTCTTTGACTCATTTCTTGAAGATCTTGACATTGATGAGTTTAATAAAAAATTTGGGACATTATGCATTTGGGAATGCTAAAAGTTTTCTCCTTCTCGTAATATAACTTTCATCGAAGTGAAATATTTGCATTCTCATTTCTTTACATTGTTTAGAGTCGGTCAAAACATCATTTAGTCCACGACATTTTCCTTTTGAGTAAGAAACAACCACTAAAATCAATGCTAAACTAAAATTTATCAGATATCTTTACAGTTTATGGTAACAAACCTACATTATCTTAAGGTGTAGGGATTTGGAATAGGTGTGAAAGATAAATTTCCAAAGCTATCACACAAACTTAGCATCTTGTGATAGGGAGAGCAAACCCAATTTTTGTATAAGCATAGTTGGGATCCCCCTCTCACACAGGGGTTGCACATGAGGTCGCGTTCATGAGAGAAATGGAGATTATCCCTCTTAGGCTTAACCGTTCTTAGTAGTCAGATCGTATATTGGGGGTTCTTCTTGAGGTCCAACTATCTTCATTTGGTCTCAGTGCTTCATGAATTCTAAATCTGTTCAGGGTCCTCTGAAGTTCTACTGGTCCACTTGTCCTCAATTCTCTCGAAGGATTTTAGACTTGTTATCCTTCCCATACGTTCAAACTGGACTATCAAATGTACCCGCCCAGAGGATAACTATGAGTTAGTGACCTTAGTAGCCATACTATTTAGGGTCTTTACACAAGGTGACTGTGGAGGGTCAAGTCTTCATAGTACCTGGAATCGACGTTGGCCAAACTCACTCGGGCTCCTTGGAGGGTATACCCACGATTATGTGTGGGAGCTTGCACCAGGGTGTAATTCTGTTAAGTAGGTCATCGACATAACTTTTCCACCTGCTCTATCCCAACCCCTTCTTACATTGTTCCCATGACATTGGATTTCATCACCAACTAGTGTGTTCATTGTGAGAAGGTTTTGTTTGTTTGCTTGCTTCCTAGATTTTTAGTGTGTGTTGTTTATTTTCCCTAGAAGACTCTAGGTTGGATCTTTGTTTAATGGCATCAGTTCCTGAAACTACTAATGGAGCAACCCCTATTCCGGGGGAACCTTTTTTTTTTCCTTCTTACAGAAATGTTGGTCCTCCTTACATCGCTACTTTGAGCCTTCCAAGTCTCACAATTGGGTTACCGGTATGGTTGTTTTCCATTCCGTTAATATTGAATGCAGCAAGTGCTTCAAATGTAAGCACCCCACCCACACATCAACCTCATGTCGACCTTTCTCCTTCTTCACCCATCAAGTCTCCTTCCCTTTCTCCTTCTTCACCTAGTGAAAGATCTAAAGYGAGTAGCCAGGTTGATAAGAATAAGAAGAAACAGAAAGAGAAGAAGAATAAGAACCAGAAAGGGACCAAAACTCCAACTACATCAGATGTTGGACCCAAGCAACTAGCTATTGTTAATCATATTGGGAGCATTGATGAGGTCGATACGACTACAATGAAGAATTTGAAACCCAAATTCCCTTGCATTCTTTGTAAGGGTGATCACTTTCTGAGGGATTGCCCTGGTCTTCCCAAGGTCTTAGAAATATGGTCTTCCATGCCATCGACCCTTGCTAGACATGTTGGTGACACCCTGTCAACTAGTGATGTTAAGGTTGGTAAGAAGAAGACTATTGTCGAGTTTCCTTTCATGTTATGTGAAGGTGATCATTACTCTCACATCTATCCTTGTATGGATGAGTATTCTTCTCCTTTGTAAAAGCTTCAACTTCCAACTAGTTATCGTAATATTTCTCCCAACCCATCGTTATTTGATGGACTGGTCAATCTGGTTCCATCCTCGGTCAGTTTGGTTGATCAAGTGGTCAATCTGGTTTCATCCTTGGTTGAACCACTACCCAAAGTAGTTGATCCAATTCCACCATCGGTCAGCCCCACTCTTCATATAAAGAGTGAACCCAAAGTGGTTGTTCCAGTTACATCATCAATCAATCCCACTCCTCCTCTGAAGAGTGTCAAAATGGTCGATCTGGTTCCGCCATCGACATTCATCGACCCCATTCTCCCCTTAGAGGATAAAACCCAAGTGGTCAATTTGATCCCATCATTGGTCGATCCTACTCTCCCTCTAGAGAGTAAACCCGATACTTCCCATGTTTTTCTCATTGATACAGAATCTACCATGTTGGGGAGCATTCCTCCTTCTCCCGCGAAACCCCCCCCAAGTAATGAGGCCATCCTTTTTTATTGGGGTGCACTAACTGGACCTCGTCTTCCCTCTCACATTCCTTTCAAGATTACAATACAATTTTATGGTCGGGCCATTCCTTAGAAACTGATAGATAAAGGTGCATCCGTTAGTATTTTATCCTCTATTGCTTGGCAAGATTTCGGTTATCCTTAGCTTGTACTAATTACGCAGAATCTATTAGCTTTTAACAGAAGAACGAGCCACCCTTTAGAAGCCCTTCCTTAGTTTCCTTTAAATTTGGGAGGGAAAACTATTTTTATTGATGTTATGATAGTCAAGGACCCCTTGAATTTCGATTTACTCCTTGGGAGAGATTATGTCTATGCCACAAAATCTATTGTGTCCACTTTTTTTTGTGTGATATATTTCCCTCACAATGGAAGAATTGTGGCTATTGATCAACTCTCATGCGTTGGTCCTGACTTGATTACCAACCCAATGAGCTCCCTAAATGGTTCTTATATGCAGACAGTATCGCCCCTGCCATAGGTCAATTATGTGGCGTTATGTCCCATGCCTTCAACTACTGATGAAAATGAGCCTCTCACTGTAATATCAATCTTATGTGACTTAGATCTGGTAGTTGACATGGTGATATTTTCGATAGGGATAGATGAGAATGATCTCCTTACCCCTATCGTGGCCCCTGACATGTGTTCCTTCCAGAGCATTGTTCTTCCGTCCAATGAAGATCTCTTGGAAGCCATGACCGATTTTTGTCCCTTGACATGGTTTGCTTCCAAAGCATTATCCTGTTGGAAAACTTGATTAAGCAGAGGTCACAAGCATATTTTTTCCTCTCTGTAGTAAGCTTGTTAAAAAATGAAACAGAAATCTAGGGATTGAACCTAGATCCTAGAGCATAGTTCCTCTTCTCTGTGGAAATCTCGTTAAAAAATGAAACAGAGGTCACGAGCATAGTTTTTCCTCTCTGTAGCAAGCTCGTTAAAAAATGAAACATAAATCTTGGGATTGAACCTGAAGCCTTGAGCATAGTTTCTCTTCTCTGTGGAAATCTCGTTAAAAAATGAAATAGAGGTCATGAGCATAGTTTTTCCTCTCTGTAGCAAGCGCATTAAAAAATGAAACAAAAATCTGGGGATTCAACCTAGAGCCCTGAGCATAGTTCTTTTCTTGTGTCAAGCTTGTTAAAAAACGAAACAGTCACCTCTCACACCAGGTCGAGTCTTTCGTAAGTTCTCGTATTTGAACCTTCCTTTCATCCACCCTTATCCTTTTTCTCCATCTAGTAGAGAAATTGGTGACAACCTCAAAGTCAGGGAATGAATCGAAGCTTGGGGGGGCATGTCTCCATCCTTTGATTATCTTTCTGGAGTCAAGCCACTAGCTTTTCAAGCTGGGGGAAGAGTACCAACCATCCATGGGTATCCCAACCTTTGGAGATTACGTTGGGAATTTACAAGAATAGTTTAATTTTGTTTCAAGCTTGTGTAAGAATGAAACCAATTCTGAGCTCGGTCTTTGTTCTTTCTCGCACTCAAAAAAACATGAGAATGTAACCGAGTAGAATTTTATCACTTTTTCGGAATCGTAAAGGTTATATGAAAAAGGAACCCCTTGGAGTCTACTTTAAACTCTTTTTAGACTCTATAAACATGAAAATATTGTCGAGTGATCTTTCTTCCTTTCACACTCGTTAAAAGGCTTTAAAGGGCATATTTCAAGTGGTAGTTTATCTCTTTTTTGGCATCGTGAGACTAAAAGTATGAAAATGGACAACCCTGGATTCATCTTTTAGTTCTTTTTAGACTCTTTAAACATGAAAAAGTGCCGAGTTTTCCTTCTTTAGAATCTCTAAACTACACATTGAAGGGCCCATATGGGAACAAACCCTTACTTCTTCCAGTTCGTTAAACAAAGGAAATGAACTTACCGAAGGTGAGTTATATCGATCATGTGTTATCCTCCTCGAGCTTGTTAAATTAAAAAGAGGTACTCATCTATCTGGGTGGGGGAAAAAATTGAAGGAAGTGGATCAAGGTTTTTTAGAATCCTTTATGGAAGCTTTTGTCACCCTTGAACATGGCACATGTTTGTGTCTTGTCTTATAGTTGGGTAATCTGCTTGTCTCTAATTCATACCAATTCCATGTGTCACCATAATTTTTCATCCAGTCAAAGAGTTCTCTTATTTACATCACTTTACATTTTGGTAATCGTCGAGTTAATGCTGCCAAGTCAGTTGTCGTGCCTCATCATATTCAAGGGAAGTTTCACTTCAAACCATCCATCTGCAGTATTACCAGTTTCCATTACCTATGTCAGTCCATACTCATTTGATTCACCATCTTACATCTCTATGTCAGTTTCCTGTAGTTGATGGGGGATACATCAAGACCCTCCTTCATCGAGTCTTTTCCTGTCGACTTCAACACATCATCCATGAATTAGACTTAGAAACCAATTAGTACCTTGGTACTTGTATGCCTCAATGGAAGGCCTCCTCACTTCCAAAAGTGGGTTTACATAATTGACCTCTAATCGAATGATTCTACGAATGTTCAACTTCAGTTCATTTATTCACATTCGCTAGAATGTCCTAGGGTACCTTGGGATTCATTGACATCACTGGTGATTTCCCTCACACTTGTTAATGTTTACATCAATGACCGGTAATCAAGTGGTTTCTACCATGTTCGACATCAAAACATCTATTCACATAGCTATATTTGTACCACATCGGGGTTGGTAAGAAGACCCTGGGTTGAGTGTTCACTCTAATATCTACTTTACCCAGGCTGCGAAAGGATATTATTTGAGCATATTGATTTATATATTGTCACATAGATCCACTTTGTATTGGTTAGTGGCTATGTTCTTTCATCTCATAGCTCCACTATGTATTTTTCGTGGCTACGATCAGTTCATGTCATGGAGGTATGGATCCACATTGTATCTTTGGTGGCCATATCGTTAGTCAATATTTTTCATGGATCCGCAGTGTATTGGTCGACGACCATGATTTGAGTCATATCGTATTCCGAGCATAGGTATGCCTACTTTAGAAATGGAACATATATTAATATTGTTTGATGGTTGTTTGCATCTTATTCCAGGTTCTCCAACTCCACACCCTTGCATTAAAGATTTGTAAAGTGTTTCGGCCATCATTCTCTCTTCTGACCTCACACTTTAAGGGGCATTCTGTTACACATGAAATTTGCACACATAGGTACCTCGCCCTAAGTGTCGTAAGTGTAATATAAGTGTCTCATACACCTTGACACCATGGAATAACCTATGTCACAATCCCTAGTCAATCTGGAGGAGCGATATATTACATGAAGGCCAAAATATCAAGTGCACATGAATTATTATTAATATTCATGAAAAATAAAGTAATTAAGTGTGAGAATCCACCTCACATTTGATTTCCTATTTTTTAGGGACGGTGGAGGATCTCATGGATGGTTGAAATATCTCCTCCTTAAAATCCTTGAGAGATATTTCCTCCCTAAAATCCTTAAGAAATATTTTCTCCCTAAATATCTTAGAGATCCCTTTTTTAGTGGATATGATGAGAGATCCTCTCCATGGTGGTTAAGCCTCCAAATCCTATATAATGAGGGATTTCCATGGAGGAGGAGGGATGAAAGAGTTTACAGATACCAAACTTATGATCTCATGAGAAGTGGAGACTTTAGGATATCAAGCATATGATTTGGGAGCTTTGTGAAAGGGCTAGACGAGGAGGAATTGGAGAAGTTGTTGTGACTTCATCAATGGTTTGTAAGTATCTATTTTGAGTTCTCATTAATACATGTGCTTGGCCTGTTTCCTTCAAGATTGTGTACATTTTCATGAGCTTGTCTTTTGGATAAATCTAGCTTTAAACTAATCATGGTAGAATAGGAAATATGCATTGTCTTCGTTGTTTATTGGATTGCACGACTCGTTGAAGGACTTGGAGATCAAGCTCAACTTGGACTGAGAGAGGACAAACTTTGTAAAAAGGTACTCATACTTTCTTCCTCTTCTCTATTTACTATTTTAGATATKTTTAAAGGAAAGTCAGTGTTCAAAKTTAGCACTTTTATGTCTTGGTCATAGGGGTCTAAGATCCAAGAGGGAATTCACCTATCCACATGGGAATTTTCCTACAAATTCCTTTGAATAATTTTTTTTTACTAGACTCTATTGTTCAAACTATTGTTACTAATTTTTTTTTATTGTTATAAAATAATATAATAAATGTTTTTTCATACGTAATAGAGCTTCCACACTACATTATTTTTTAAATGTTTACATAGCAGTCCTGACATAATTAAATGTTTACCTATCAGGCCTCACAACCTTAAATGTTTACTTAACAGGCCTGTTACAGTACATTTTCCTCCGGGTTTTTTTTTATGCAATGTTCTCTACAGTGAATATGGGAAATATTGTTCTTCAATGGCATTAATGGTTGATTGGTTCATGCTTGGTCCTTGCTTGTTCATTGATTTCTTGTCTTCCTGTTGTTGTTGTTCTTGTTTTCCTATTGGTCTTGTTGCAGTTTACATGCTTGGGATTCTATAACCGTGATTGGAACTGGCCTTATGTGGTTCTACAACACCTCGGGTTTTGAACCCCCATTTTAAATAATGTATTGTTACAATGATGAGAGGCCTGAGTGCCCAAACAATTATTAAAGGGCCAGTATGCCCAAGAAATGTAATGTTTTTTATCATTATTAATAATAAAAACATTGTTGGTTGCTAGATGGACAAGGACTAGAGTTATATGGGGCTATGATTCCACAAGAGAAGGGGCTTGAGGGGATAAATTTGTATTCCTATGTTAATTACCCTTTTTTCTAAGGGAGGGGATCAATTACGTGAGCTTCTTAGGTAAGGCCAGGAGGTTCTTGATTCCCCACGAAGTTACTTAAACCTGCCTCTGGTCTGATGGGGGGGTTCGACTAATGGCTTGTTCGTTGATTTCCTATACGTTCATCCCTTTTTCCCTCGCTCCCTTTCATGCACTCATTTACCCATTCAAATTCCATCCTCCCTGCATCTTGGCTTGGTAAAGGGAAAGGAACTGTTGAATATTAGCCACAGGATAGTTGGTTGTAATGGTCTTTGGTGCAATCTAGCCATGACTTGGGGCCTGCATGTGTGAGATGCATTGGCCCGTGCCCTGTTTTTCTCACAACAGCGAGTCTTGAGAGTTCTAGCATTGAGATTCTGGACCAGTTATGCTGTAGGCCCTAGATAAACTTGGAGAAGGACTGCCTAAGGGACGGCGTGGCAGAGTAGGGTGGAGGTCCATTCTCTTGGGTGGTACGGGAAGGGTAGAAGAGAGTTGGGTACTTGGATTGTTGTGGGTGTTGGGAAACCTGTGAGAGCTTGAGAGATGACTAGTTTGGGAACCCAAGCACACTCTGGAACCATCTTTGTGGATTCATAGCCCTGTCTCGGGGGTGACATTGTTTTTTATATTTGGAGTAGTGGTGTCTACGGTTGGGTGGAATGTCCTTGGTCGGAAGCCAGTTGGTGTCTCGTTTTTATAAAGATAAGTTCTCTCTGTTGTGATATTAGTATCTGTGTATGAATGTATTTTGCTGTGTATTTTAATTATCGTTTAACTAAATCTTAGATTGTGCATGCTTGTTGGATATTGTTATGCATGTCATTAAATATTTTATCTTATGCATATTTATTAAATAAATAAGGTACCGGTAAGAGTACGAAGTCCAATGGTGAGCTTGAAGGTAGCATACCCCGGCTTGTGGGTGGCTAGCGATGTTACAGATTT
>JASDQU011029025.1:54838-75682 GCA_032191745.1 Picea mariana | reverse complement strand
AGATGTCGCAGTAGACACTGTGCGGCTCAACTGGATAGCTTGTTGGATTTCTTTCAGTTCTTTCTTGATTTTGTCATACAGTGTTTCCTACTTTGCTTCATGTTTCTACAAGATATCCTCTGAGGTGTCTTCTACAGCTGTGATGATGAGCTGGATATCATCCACTATAGCACATTCTGTGACTGAGGCTTATTGGCTTAGGTTTTCTTCCACGTTGAGGGTTTCTATGGAGAAACCTTCGTTTTCTTTGACGTCTCGACCTATGTAAGGGGATCATTTGGCGGTGTCACTTCACCCTTTTCTTGCTTGTCTTCTTCCCCTTCCTCCTCTTGGTTTAATTCGTCTCCTCCTCCTCCTGCAGTTGATTCAGGTGCAACTTCCTCCAATGCATTGTCCTTCTCCTCACTGTCTATGTCCTTCACTTACTCTTTTTTCTTCTTTTTCTTTGTGCTGCTCTATCCATCATACTCATTCTGGGTGACCAAAGGACTTTTGATGATGTCGGGGTCAGAGAGTTCTACATCTTCGACTGGTACGAGGAATTCGTATGGCCATTCCTTGATTATCTCCTCCATATCTTCATCGGTCAATTTATAGTAAGACTGCAACTCCTCCTTACTTTTGTCCTTGCATGTAGTGATGTAGATGAAGTGTCAGTTTGTGTGAAACTTCACTAGTAGCCTGTATGTGTGTGAGGTGTTCGGGGTCATTCGGGGGAATGATTCAATGAAAAGCTTGAGTTGTAGGTAGTAAGCGTGGAACACCTCATTTTATTGCCACTACTTCACCATATCGCTTGTATACCACAAGGTGGTAAACCTTGCAGCTAATGGCTTTGATGGCACGACTTCTGGGAATGTTTCTCCCCTTGGCATCTCCCAAGCAACAAATGCAATGAGAATCAACAACCAACTGAAGTAAAATTTGTAGCCTTGTTCTTGTGTTTCGTGACATTCCTTCTAAAATTCGTTGACGAGGTAGCTCATCCAGTTCTTTTGCATCCCTTCGACACACTTCCCTGCGAGGTCAACTATGAACCCTGTGACCTGCGTAGGATAGTTCTTTCTTATGATCTTTCTAGGGATCAACTGACAAGAAAGGAACACTGCACCATTCTAGATGGAGGCTACCTTGTAGCCTCGCTTCCCCTTCTCCACATCACCATACGCTTCCTTTATTCGCTGCGCTAGGGAGTGATCTGACATCTTACCTTGGTAGAACTAGTGAGGGTCTAGTCCTTACATGCTTAGTCCAGTAATCAGGTGGATCAACATTGGATCCACATTGATGTGCCTATCTAAACAGAGGTAACCTCCAAGGTAGCAAGATAGGAGGATTTTAACACACGTGTTAACCTACTGATGTTAACCAAAGTGGGGTATCTTCATCACGTTTGAAATTGTCGATATCACAATCTCCTTAATCCATGGTTGGGGAACTATCTTGGGATTCTTCCTAGTCATCTTCATCAGGTACCTATGTGTTGCGAGCAATTCATAGTTCTTTCGATCTCGAAGGTTAAAATCATTGATCTTGAGAGATGGGATCAGTCCCAACTGAGGTCCCAACTGAGTGTACTCAAAGTCATGTGGGACACTGTCACGACTAATCATGCCAGCCAAAGGTGGGATGTAGTTGTGCAAGACCGACGGGATCTGCTTCACGTTCATTAGATCGTCGCGGTACTTGCTTCTTTTCTTAGTCGCAGTTCGACTAGACTGACGTGCAGTCGAGGGGGATTCTTGCAATCCTCTAGTCAACGATGCCTGAATTCCTACAGACATGACTTTCTCAGCCATAAGGTCTATTAAGATCTCCTCCATAGACTTCTATATTGCGCTACGTTCACCCGACATGCACACCCATGATCAATTAACTCGGGTAGGTGAACAGATAGACAAGGTAATCAGACATGTGGCGAGGTATAGATAGCACAACGTGGTATGTGATCAATCCTCTGTTAGCTCATACATCTCAGTTTGCAAAAAGAGGTCCCGGTGCGACATTCAACAGATTAAATAAGCAACTTCGTAACAGATTCCTTCAATGGGTCGAAATGCCTTAATCAATATGAATCCATCCGTTATGGCGTAGTCTCAACGGTCCAAGGGAAATCCTTTTGGCAATAACGATGTTTCTAACCATTCTGGAGAATCATTCTAATGGTTGGGATGCCTCCAACAGTCATATAGCTCCATTGTGGCGAAGTTCCATTCTACATTGTTCTGCTATTCCGACAAGGTTCAAGTTCTGCAAGCCTTTCTTCTGCGAAGTATTTTCTGGAATTTCCTGCAGTTTTTATAACTTTGCTTTCTTCTTACTGAGCTTTCATGCCTTATTTTCTGTGATCTGAATTTCTGGATTCCTCTTCCCATCCTTATTCTTATCTTCTCTTAGCATATTAATTTCGCACTGTTGAGGGTCTTCCAAAGGTTTCAATGGTAATACCTCTTCTCTTACTATTTTCAGGGTGGATACACTTCTTTCCTATATGGGAAGGTTCTTCAAGCCTCCCTGCATTCCTTCAACTTTGACAACTAACTCTCTTTCCTTCTGTTGCTTCAACCTGTCCTCTTGTTCTTGTATTAGTCATTCTATTTTTCTAGCTATGAAATCCCTTAATTCTTTCTTTTTCTGTTCAATAGCCTCTTCCTCTGCTTTCCTTTGGATATGATCTTTCACAATCCAGATCTTTCTTAGAAAAATTGCAAAAGGGGCGTTGTTCTCAACAAACTTAATGACTTCAAATTATTCTTCAGTCGATGTTCCATGGGAAATAATAGTACATGAGTAACTCTTCCACATAGGGTTATCATATTTCCTTTAAACAATTCTATCCTTCCCAATGAAGGAATCATAGCAGGATTTCCCAAGATTTCCCAAGTGATTTCTGGCATGATATTCACCTGTGTTTCCTCATCCAAGACACAGTATATGTCGAAGGCTCCTATTCTTGTTTCTATACACTTCTTCTCTTTTAAGATCTCTGGTAAACTGATGTCTATGTGATCATTCAATGTTTATTTCATCTGTAATAACATAGTCTTGGATTCTTTTTGGTTTTCTAACATATCCTTAGTCCTTTGACCTTGTTCATAGTTTTCTTGTCTCATGTTCATCTTTTCAACTTTGACAATCATTCTAGGGAAATCCAAAACCTCATGACCAATATCTTTACAACAAAGACAAATAAGACCTATACCAGGGCATTCCTTAGCAAGATGTCTTGATCTTCTGCAGTTATAATACAATGTCAATCCTCTCTTTCTTTTAAATGATCCCTAACCTTTCCTGTATTGTGCACTGGGATCACAACGATGGACCTGCAACCTGCAAAAATTCTTTCTAGGTTCCTGCATCCACTTGTTATTCCAAACATTCTTTCTATGCATATGGATAACATATCTTTCACTATCTCTATCAAATTTATTCAAATCAAATCTTCTTTCTTCTAGCTGTGACCTAGTTTTCAGACTAGGACAAAATATGTCAAACATACCTAAATTCATACTTTCGAAGAAAAAAATTCCACTTATCTTACCTTTACCAGAGAACAAAGCTTCCATATCTTACCTCTTTTCTTCAGATCGAGCCTCTTCCTTAGCATAGAGCTTCACAAGTCGGGTAGAATATTGCTCACTATAGTAACAGATCTATGCATAGAGCTTTCTATTTTCTTCAGTTCCCAACAATCACAGTTTCAGGTCTTGACAACAGAACCATTTGTTAGCACAGGGGCAGACCTAGGGTTCAACTCTTCAACAATGCACAAACAAAACCCTAACTATCAGCCCTTTCAACAACACTTGCGAAGCAGATGAAGTCTCACCCGAGGTAGAGAAAGGGGGGGTTGTGGGACTCAGGTGTCTACAACCTAGTTGGGACACATATATTTGATTACAACACTTAACAGAGCACTTAGCCAACAATATGTATTAAGTTATGATTATTACTTACACCGCAGAGTAACCCTAATTACAGATCAACATAGGATCTAACCCTTACAACCTCTTAGAACATAGCATAAGCTCATATCTAACATTCATTCAAGTCATAAAGCACTAAGAATTCATATATCTATCTATCATACATCAAGAACAGTACACTAAGAAAATAGATACATAAACATCATGAACAAAATTGCACAAAGCACATCGACACAGGATATAGGTGGTTCACCCCAGTGTCGGGCTACATCCACCAACTCTTCTTCTTCTTTATTAGTCTCCTTCAATCTTCTTATAGGCACAGAGCCAAAGAGATCACTCCACACTAGACATGTGATCTGTGCACCGCACACTAGATCCACCTTCCTCAAAATAAGGCCACAACACAAAGCCTTACACAGTCTGTGCACAAAGCCTCTTACAATCACTTGCACTTAGCTCTACAAGTCTTAACATACTCTAGTCATGCACTAAGCCAATGACCTCTTGCATTAATCATATTATTCTAATCTTGTCTACTACTTACATCACCTAGCTACTTATTTATACATTACAAAAAGGGCCTAGACATGGGTAAACCCATGGGATGACATCCATACCCGTTACATAAACCCTAAAAGCCCAAAAATCCCACAAAAATGGGCGAGATCCCATGATCTTCGCTTCGCCTAGGCGCTCCGTCTTCGACCAGCCTATCGAAGTCCCAAAAAATGGTCAAACACGACCAACGTTTCCTCAAAACTTGGTCTAGGGCCAACCTGACCCTTGATCATTTTGGTTGGTTTGATTTCTATATCATATTCAAGGATCACTACAATCCATTTCCCTCTTCTACCATCTGGGTTATCCGCAGTTAGAATATCTTTCACCTTTGTATTAGGAACATAAGCAATAGTATGTGAATGGAGAATGTAAAATCTAAAATATTTAATTGATTTTACCAAGGCAAAATCCTGTTTATCCATTATGTTATACTTGATTGCAGCATCTCTCAATGAATTGTTGAAAAATGCTATAGGTTTTTCATGGCCTTCACCGTTTTTCTGCAAAAGGACTGTTGCAATGGTGTGTTCAAAAGCAAAAGAGAATAAGTAGAAATCTTTAGTATAATCATGACTGATTAATACAGGAGCTATTTTCAATGCGTGTTTTACTTGTTCAAAGGATTTCTTAGCTTCTGTGTTCCACTTTATTTTTGTATCTTTTTTAATCATATTTGTAATG
The DNA here is from genome assembly GCA_032191745.1 of Picea mariana. Lineage (NCBI taxonomy): Eukaryota > Viridiplantae > Streptophyta > Pinopsida > Pinales > Pinaceae > Picea > Picea mariana. Next base: position 70,511 of record JASDQU011029025.1, on the reverse strand, counting down.
TTCTTGAGGAGTTCTACCAAATTGGGTATGAATCTTCTCAGAAAAATTATTTTTCCTATGAAGGATTGCAATTCCTTAATGTTTCTAAGGTGGTCTAACATCTAGATGGCCTCAATTATGCTAGGATCTATCTTGATCGCATCTTTAGATATAATGTTTCCTATCAGTTTTCCCTCTTCTAAACCAAACATAGTTTTCTTAGGGTTGAGTGATATTCCAAAATTTGTGCACTTTTCAAAAACTCTTATGAGGTGTCGTAGGTGTTCTTCATCAGTTTTTGAATAGACATTTACATCATCTAAGTATATGACTATAAATCTACCAATATCATCCACAAAGGCAATGTCCATTTCTCTTTGGAATGTGGCACCAACATTCATTAAACCAAAGGCCATTTTGACAAACATGAAATTTCCCCAGCATGTAGGGAAAGTTGTTTTCTCCTGGTCATCAAGGTGGACGAGGAATTGGTTATAGCCAAAAAAACCATATAGAAAAGATATCCTACTAGCTCCAACTACCTTTTGTAAGATGTGATCCATTTTAGGAAGAGGATAGTTGTCTTTAAGGGAGACTTTGTTGAGGTTTCTGAAATCAATGCAGAGCCTGATTTCTCCAGTCTTCTTTCTAGTAGGAACCAAATTGGAAACCCATTTTGAAAATCTCAAGGGGACTATTATTTTGGCATCATACATTTTCTTTATCTCTTTTTCTATCAGGGGAATTAACTTTGGATTGATTCTCCTAAGTTTTTGCTTGAAAGGTTTATGTTCTTCTTTTATAGGGATCTGTTGTTGTATGATACTAGTGTCATAAGACTTCAAATCCTCATAGCTCCAAGAAAAGAGATCTACAAATTCTTTGAACAACTCAATATATTTTTGTTTTTTCTCAGGAGGTAAAGACTTGGATAGCTTGATCATTTTTTGGTTTTTCATCTATTCCTATGTTACATTCCTCATCCTCTTTTCCACTAGGTTCAATTTTTGGCTTTTTTGCTACATCATTGAAATTGAACAATTCTTCTAAAGGAACCAACCCTCTAGCTAAAATATTATTCTTCAATTGTAAAATGTTTGAATCTTCATCTTTTTAATTTATTTTTTCTTAATCTAGTTTATTTACACTATCATCTTCTAAATCTAGTTTATTTACACTATCATCATCGCTATCTACATCAATATTTGTACACTCAAAATAATTTTTAGACTGCAGGAAATCCTCAATTTGTTCACCGTTTCCAAATACTTGCCAATACCCGATATTGTCTGGGACAATCGGTCTACATTTCACCTCCACTGTGTATTGGTGATTTGGATGGAAATGTATTTTACACGTGGTTGTCGAAGTAGCTAGTCCATCTGCAAGTATGTTTTGGCTTCTAGGAATTACCTGCAAGTCAATTTCAATGAAACATTGTAGAAAATCCAAAACAACATTTCTATAAGCTCTCAGTCTAGGATGTTTTGCAAAATACTCACCTTTGATTTGTTTAATGACAAGTTTAGAATCACCTCTTACCATAATCTTTTTGGCACCAATTTGCTTCAACAACTTCAGGCTGATCATCAAGGCTTCATACTCAGCTATGTTATTGGTGCACTGTAAATTTAATTTATAAGAGTGGGTTTATGAATACCTTGATTTATGATTATGCACCCACACCCTAGCTCTAGCTCCTTTGCTAATAGCTCCATCAAAACCCATACTCCAGAAAGTTTATGTTGGTTCATCAATTTCTACTATCACAGTTTTACTTTCCTCGGTGATTACTTGATTTTCCTTCAAGCTAGATGCATCATCTTCTAATTGTGAAATTTGATTGTCTAAGTCACCATCATTATATAAAATTAAGGATTCTCGGTCAGAATGAACATAGTACAAAGGGTAGTTATGAGGCTTCTATTGACTGCTGACCATGTATTTCATCATAGTCTCTTTGTACAATCTTCTCCGTTGTCCAAATACGGGGATGGTGGCATAAGACATATCTAACTGCAAATTTCCCTTTAACTTGGCACCCCATGATCAAGATGATAGCATACCATATTTCAGAGGAATGTTTGCTACAACAATATCCATCACCATACTTTTAGCTGGGATTTGTGCCAGGGTAATACAAATATATTTAATCAGACCTATGCATTTAACCTTTCTAGAGTCAAAGGAGTATAAGTCCTTGTAAGGCCTGGTGATATCCAGCCCCAACTTTTCCATCACATCCTTGGGCATAAGATTGTGAGAAGCACCAGAATCCGACATAGCATTGTGTAATGTCTTGCCATGAATATTCAGACTGATGTAGAAAGGAGGAACAAAACCATTGTCGGTTTGTCCCTCAACCTCAGGACCAAACAACAACTCAGGTTTATCATCAACAACATTCACAGTGTCTTTGCCTACTCCTGTTTCTATGTTTAATTCTTTTATCACATGTGATATGTAAGCATTTTTGTTCATTAGTTCTGTCAGAGGAATAGGGATTTTCATTTTGGCCAACTCATTTTCCAAGATGAAAGTGGTTGGAGTTCTGCTTTGGCTCTGTAATTATGATTTATTAGTCACAGTTTTCTGTATAGTAATACTAGGCTGACTTGTGGATGCAACTTCGGTTTGAGTTGTTCTTGGTGATGACTCGAGAGTTCTTTTTGCGGGAGTCTCTGAATTATTCTTTTTAGGAACCTTCTTAGGATTAGTATATGAGGTTTTCTTGGCTTCACCAACTTTCTTGGTTTCATCAGCCTTCTTAGTTGGGTTGTCATTAGAATTATTTCTTCTCAAGATGTATTGTCTGTGGAATTCCATTATTGCATTCTCTAAGGCCTGTTGTTCAGACTCTTACTCATCTAATTCAGTCTGTGAGAGGAGAAAAATTTCCCGTTCTTCCTGAGTGAGAAAAATGGAATCGTTATCATTAACCCCCATAAGGTTTATGTGAATGTCATCCAACTCCTCAATTACCTCTTCCCCTTCATCAATATAGTTTTCTTGAAGAGGTGGCCTAATCTTTTAATCAAGACCTCTTTGTTCCCTTTGGTCTCTGGGCTCTCTCTGTCTGATTTGGGGAGGGTTTCTTATAAATTAGGATTTTGAATCTGAGGGGCAGGTTGATTCTCTCTAGGCGGGTTTCTATCATTGATTTGAAATATGTCCATAATTCTCTCCATGTTCCTTACTAAAGAATCAATTTTGGTATCCAAAGTAGAAGTGGAAGGTTCTTATTTAATTGTAACGCTTGTTTCATTTCTTTGCCTAGCTCTTCTGGCTAGTAGGTTTGCTTCAATGCTCACTGCACTTTTTTGCATATCTTCCAGGGTGGCATAATTCTTTCTCTCAGTTGGTAGGACATATCAGTATCAAACCATCAGGGAACTTGATGCCTTGAGGAGGTTTGATATCAACAGGAATTGCATTATAGATATTATTGAAACGAATGCAATAGTCATGTACCATTTCTCCCTGATTTGTTTTGATATTTACATATTCTAATAAAATTTGGAGAGGATTTTTCTTTACCTCCCATATGTTGAGAAAGGTTTGGTGGAAAGCAACAATATCAACAATGCTAGCAACACATAATTCTTTAAACCATTTTTTGACCTCGCCAATTAAACTTTGTGCAAAGAGTCTCATCTGGACATCTGCCTCATCAACTTCCTACAAATCAAAGTAATCATTCATTGTATCCACATGTTGTTGTGCATTAAGGGCTCCAGTACCATCAAACTGAGGAAGCCTAGTTTGATAGTCCTGGAGAGGATTTTTCTTTACCTCCCATATGTTGAGNCTCAGGACTATCAAACTAGGCTTCCTCAGTTTGATGGTCCTGAGGCATGTCATGTAAGGGAGCAACTAACACCATGGGAGCATATCTTGTTGCCATGATGAGTGGAGGAGGCTGAATGAAGATCTGTGTGATTGGTAGGGAAGTGACAGAGGATGTGGATGATGCAGGACTAGGAGGTATATTATGAGTTACTTGTGGATTGATAGAGGCTATAGCCATAGAAATGGCATAAAGCTCAATAGACTGTTGAAAATGGGCTTTATACAAAGCTTGATCAAGATTAGATGCTAGATATTGTAGCTTCTCAAACTCTTGAAGGATCCATTGATCAAATTTTGTTCTATGAGAGAGTCTTTCAGGGGTTTTAGGTTGGAGGATAGTTTGATCTAGTACTATTTCGTACAAAGATATCAGATTTAGTTCTGAAAATGCTATGTTCAAAAGGTAGGTCAAACTCAATGTCCTGGATTGAGATAAGCTTCTCTCGAAGAGAATTATCCCTATGAAGAGGATTGCTACTCCCTTGACCTTCTACTGTGTTTATTTTTCTGAGTAATTTTTATGGATTATCTACTCTTGTTACAGGTTCTAGATCAACATGAGATCTCGTGTGAATTCTTTTTGGAGCCAGAAATTTAAACTTTAAGTAATCTAAAATATATACAAAATTTCAACAACCTCTGAACTTTTAATTCTTTGTAAGTTAGATCTGTGATTTGTTCAGAAATAAAGTTTTCTTTATCTAGGAAAGAGAAATCATAAGGATGAGAAATTAATTGTTCACTTCCCCAGTATGGTCGCCACTATGTTAACACTCTGTAATTTCTAGAGGTAGTTAGGGGAAAAAGAAATTAACAGGGGTAACTTACCAAAACCACTTTCGAATTTGGATCTAGCCCTGCCAGTTTCAGAGATGGATCTCTCTGTAGGATTTAGATCTGTTTGAGTTAAAGTTTAATATCAGATACAATTTTTATAAAGCTTCTTCACAGAGAGAGATAGTGAGAATGTTGGATCTATTAGATTTAAATGTGCTGGAAAGATAGAACAAGTGAGATAGTTAATCAAAAAAAGAAGCAATTAAGAATTTATTTGATTAATATCAGGTGAATAACATGCAGATCGCTAAAGACCAGAAACATAGTGCTCGAGACAAATTAAGTTCATTAACTTCTTTTAAATGATTAGAAACAGAAAAAAAAATGATTACAGAGTAAGATAAACATTAACAGAGCAAGATGAACATCACCAACATCCAAACGCAAGAATATTGTGAATCAGTCCTTTATTATTGGTCGATCTTCTAAAAAAGATTACAAAGATAGATTCTTGGGCGAAAAAATCAACCCTGAATACTTCATAGTAAGAAGTATTTATACAACAATTACATTTGATCCTATCATTAATGACTATGATATGGTTGAATAAAAATCTAACTAACTAGATTATAAATTACAAAATAATAGGACAGATGATGATCTGTTCGAATCCTTGGAGCTGATTCTGGGGGAAAGTAGTTGGTGATTTATCAACTTGAATTTGACTATCTTCATGCTAACTCAGATGTTCACATCACCTCTACTCGAGTAAGGCACATAGGTCTTCCCATATCTTTTGACTAGGGATGGAAACTTTAAGTAATCTCTTGTAAGTTTCATCCATCTCTGTGTACTTGGAAAAGGTAGACTTTGTAATAAAAATGCATTTTATCTTCTGTTGGATACTCAGGTCCAACTGAAAAGTTTCTAAGAATGCCTTTCCAGTAATACTCCCTTGTATCCCAAACTTTAGAACCATCTTTCGCTATTGCTAGGATCTTCTGCTTATAGTGAGACAGGGTGATGAGCTTATCATTGATCACTAGTAAACCTGGAAGTCCCTTCTTTTGCAGTGAGTCGACCTTGCTGAAAAATCTCTTCACTCCAATGTCCATTGTTTGGGCTTTCTCCTCCAACTGTAGCATCAATCCCTTCTTATTCAAAACCTTCTTGACCTCAAGGATTGTTTCTATCCTATCCTCAATTTCCAAATCCTCTAGCTCTTCTTTGGTCTTAGAATTTAAGAATTTGATGATTTCAGTAGACTCAATGGGCTTCTCTCCCAATTCTTCCCTTATCTTGTCAATGGCTTGTCTGGCTCTCTGCACCGGTTCATGTTGTTCAAACACAATTTGTATGATTGGCCAAATCTATGCCATTGACCTATCGATGTCCATCTGTTGGCCCTTGACCAAGTTTTGAGAGTTTCTTGGTCATGTTGACCTATTTTGGGACTTCGACAACCTGTCGAAGGGGGAGCACAAGATGAAGTGGAGATCACGGGATCTTGGCCCCATTTTGGGCCTCTTTTGGGGTTTTGGGGAATATGTAACGGGAAATGGATGTCGACCCATGCGTTAACCCATGTTTAGGCCTATTTTGTATATATAAATAGATGCCTAGGCTAGGAAGAGAGGGGGAGACAAATGAAAGGATAAGTGTTAGATCTAAGTGATATGAATGTATGCTAAGTGCAAGCAGGTTTTTTGATGATTTGTGCATGATTGTAGAGACTTACAGAGATGAGTGCAAGTAGTTGTGACAGATTGTGAAAGGCTTAGTGTTTTAATGCAAGGAAGAAGGATCTAGCGAGTTGTGCAGATCTTCTGTCCTATGCGGAGTAAGGGTCTTGAGGCTTTGTGATGTAACATATTGACTGAAGGAAATAAATAAGAAGAGTTGGTGGACGTAGCCCCAAGGGAGGTGTGAACCACGTAAACATTGTGTTATCTTTCTTGGTTCTTGTTTGAATGTGTTTATGTATTCTTTGCTTAGTACTTTGAGATGATTAGATAGATCTGCTTATGCTCAGTGCTAATAATGTATAGAATGTTATATCTAATGTACATGAATATGCTCAGTGCTTGACTAGTTACATTTGACCTATTTTACTTATGCTAAGTGTTTGTATACGGTAGAGTACTGTGAATACTATGAGGCTCTGTTTTCTCAGCGAAGTAGACAATGATTGCATGTTAAATAAATGAAGGTGATAATTTCTTTATTAAGTAGTACAATCAAAGATCTGTGTCCCAACTAAGGTTGCAGACACTTGAGTCCTACAACCACCCCTGCCTCTACCTCGGGTGAGACTTCATCTACTTCGCAGGTGTTGCCAAAAGGGCCAGTAGTTAGGGTTTTGTTGGTGCGTTGTTGTAGCGTTGAACCCTAGGTTTGCCCCTGTGCCAACAAATGGTTTCTTTGTTGGGACCTGAAACTATGATTGCTGGGAACTGAGAAAGAGGAAGCTCTGTACAAAGATTCATCCTAAAATTGTAAAATCTTTGTGCCCTAGTGTGTAGTATTCTACTTGATCTGAAAAGCTCTGTGTTAAATAGAGAAGGCCAGATCTGAAGGAAAGAAGCCCGATCTGAATAAAAGAGGTCAAATCTAAAGAAAAGAAGCAAGATCTGAAAGCTTTGTGCTCTAAGAAAGGTAAAAGTGGAAACTTCTGACTAAAAGAGGTAATATCTGCAAGCTCTGTGCTTTGATAAAGGTAAGAATAGTTGAAAAAGTCTTAGATCTAAAAGATTTATGCTTTGTAAAAGTAAGATAAGTGGAAATTTTTGTTTCTAGAGTATGAATCTAGGTATGTTTGATAGATTTTGTCCTAGCTTAAAAACTAGGGCACTGATAGATGAAAAAATATTTGATATGAATAGATCTGATAAGAATAATGAAAGATATGTTATACCTATGCATAGAAAATATGTTTCTACTAACAAATGGATGCAGGATCCTAGAAAGAATTTGTTTCAGGTTAGCTCATATGATCCTAGTGCGCAGTACAAAAGAAGTTGGGGATCATTTAAAATAAAGAGAGGATTAGCCCTCTGTTATAGTTGCATAAGACCATGACATGTTGCTAAGGAATGCCCTGGCAGAAGACCTAGTTGTCATTGTTGTAAATCTCTAGACCATGAAGTATTGGATTGCCCTAGAATGATCGCTAAGATTGAAGGAATGAATGTGAATCAAGAGAACCCTAAGGCAGATATACAAAAGGTAGAACCCCAACAAGAATCTGAGAAAGTATTGATACAAATAAAATAAACCTTGAATGACCACCGACATGTCAGCTTATCAGAGATCTTCAAACAGAAGGAATGCATTGAAGCAAGAATAGGGGACTTCAACATTGACTGTGTTCTGGATGAGGAAACACAAATGAATATTATGCTAGAGAGAACCTGAGAAGCTATAGGAAGGCCTTCTATGATCCCTTCACTAGGAGGAATAAGTTTATTTAGAGGAAATCTAGTAAACCTATGTGGAAGGCTCACTCAGATACCTATGACTGTCAATGGAACTTCGACAAAAGAAGAATTTGAGATTATAAAATTTGTTGAAGACAACACCTCGTTTACCATGCTAATAGGAAAACCTTGGATTGATAGAGATCAAGCCAGACAAAAGGAAGAAGATGAAGTTTTGGAATAGAAGAAGTAAGAGTTAAAATAATTTATGACAAGAAGGCTCACACACTTGATTGAGGAACAAAAGAGTAGATCACAGATATTTAAAACTAGCAACCTGGATGTCGAAGCTAAGAGAACACTAGAGGATTCTCAAGAGATTGAATTACCTATCCCAGACATAGAAGAAGTATTATCCAAGAACCCTAGGAAAGAATTTCAACATCGTGAAGTAACTAAGACCAAAGAAGAAAAGAATCATAACGAGAAAATCATTACCGAGATGAAGCTCACTGGAAAGAAGGCTAGAAAGTTAAGAAATAAAAGGGATAATACTGAAAGGTTACATGAGGTTCTAGAGGAGACCTCGTAGAAAAAAAAATTGTAGAATTGGAGCTTCGCCGAGATATTAGAACAACGACACATGGCACTTCTCCATGACAAAGAAATATAGTCATTGGGGCTGATATATTCGTTCGACTTCCACTCCGAACGAACAAAAAATCAATAAAGGTTCATCATTCGACCATTGGACCACACCATAATGGATCAAAGAAGAGTTAATGGAGGCTCATACCCATTGCAAGCTGACCATTGTCGAATTACCTATTTATCTCGTCGTGCCATGAACCAAGAACACTTTTTCCAAATCGAGAATTCAAGCCCACAACCTAAGCCAAGTTTATATAGTGATCATTGTGATATCATTCTCTATCTCATTACCGTGTCTGAGTTGTTCCCCAATCCCACGAATTGTTTATCCCGAGTGCGTATGTCGAAAGCATTGAGCGCTGCAGAGAAAGTTGTTGAAGAGTTTCTGATCGACTTGATGAAAGAGAGAGTCATGTCGGAGCGAGGGTTGTCTATAGGTGTACAAGAATTGTTGACGAGAGGACTACATGCCTTTCCTTCCACTGCTCAAGTTGGTCCATCCCGGCCAGCCGATGAGAAGCGCACTAAGCACATACATGACATCGCGAATGCTAAGCTGATTCTAAGCCTTCTACCTACTTATCTACCACCTCTAAGTGGCACCATCAATCGTGACAGTGTACCCCACAAATTTGAGTATGCTTTGATCACTGCATACCTTTCGAAATAAGTGTGCACAGTTCGTGTTGACCAGGATAATCTCATTGTGTTGAAGTTTACTGACTTCAACCTTGGTGACATGAAGGTTTACAGTATGCTCTCCCCTCATAAATATCTGAAGTGAACCAAAGGAAAGAACTCCAAGATTATCGCTCAATCATGGACCTAGAACCTCACACAGTCAACCCTACTTAATGTAATGAAGATTCCTCACTTCAGGAGGCATCAATAAGTAAATGCGTGCGTCAAGTTGTTGTTATATTGCTATCATGGAGGATACTTATGGTTGAACCGCCACATCACAGTGGATCCGAATTTGATCAATCAGATCATAGGGATAAGCATGCAGGCCCTGACCCACATTATTTCTACCCAGGAAAGACCGCAGATCGTGCTCTCGCCAAGAGAATAAAGGATACTTACGAATATGTAGAGAAGGGCATGCAAGGATACAAGGTAGCCTCTATCCAGATTGGCACAGTGAAGCCTTCCTGTTAGCTGATTGTAGGCAAGCTAGTTCACAAGAACCGACCGAACCAAGTAACCGGATTTGTAGTCAACCTCGCAGGGAAGTGCGCAGAGGGCCTATATATGAATTGGGCCAAATACTTGGTGAACTAGCTAGAACTGGACTGCAGGGAAGTGCAGGACCAAGGGTATGAGTTCCATTTTGGCTAGCTACTCATATTAATCGCTTTCATTGCATGGGAGATGCTGGAAGGTGCAACCTTCCTGGCTGTCGAGCCCTTTGAACCATTGGCTGCAAAGTTCAGTATGTTGTGGTATTCCAGCAACATGAACAAGAAGTGGAAATCAAATATCATCTTCCACATGTATTATAACAAGTTGAAGGTATCCATACAGGCCACGCCTCACATAACCCTGAACATACTTCACATATTTAGGCCATTGATGAAATTCAATGCAGACCGCCACTTCATCTACATCATAGCACGTGCTGATGAGCATCACCAATAGCTACAGTCATACTACAAGTTAATGGAGGATGACTTGGAGGAGATTACCAAGGAATGGTCAATAGACCTCCTTGTTCCAGCAGATCCCACAGAGATGTCTTATGTTGACGACCCCGAAACTGCACAGGATATAACCGGACCTAGAAAGATAAAGAAGACCTAAGAGGTCGACGATTTAGACAACACATTTGTAAAGACTGCATCTATTTCAGTCGATCAAGGGGGTGATGACACAAAAGTAGAGTAGAAGAAAGGCGAGGTTACACCGCCAAGAGATGAGGAGGATCCATCGAAGAAAATGAAGGTTTCCCCTCTGAAACATTCTTCAAGGAAGAAAATGAAATCAAGTAGAACCAAGTTTGAGACCACCCTAACCTCAGATGACTTCGACTTCATCGTCGCTACACTTAATAATTCTTCCCTGGAGATAGTAGAGAAGAAGGAATCCAAGAAGGAGGAGGTGTTCAATCGCATCAAGGCCAAGCTTCAAGAAGTGCAGCATGCACTACAGTCCATCTACGCAGTATCCACTGCGCCCTTGACAGTTGGAACACCGAAACTAGGTGATGAGCCTGCTCAATTACACCAGATTGTTGATACAGTTGAAGCTTGCCTTCGATGATCTCAGGAAGAAACAACACAAGCCACCCAAGCTTTAGCACAAGTACATAAAGACCTTGAGGACCAAAGAAGTTCTACAGAAAAGGAAAATCTCACTCTATAAGCTAAATGGGATGAAGAGAAAGCAGATCTATAGCAAAGCAAGGAACAATTGCTCATCGAGCAACTTGAAGTTAAGGAAAGGGTCAACAAATCACTTCGCTCTGTGACAATCTTTGAAGTATATACTGAGGAACAAGTTCCACAAAAGGTGGCACAATTGGAAGAGGTAATTCAAAAGCTACAACAACGCATCGCAGAACTAGAGCTCCACATTGTACCCGAAACCCCTCAGGAGATAAGAGACCAGCGAGAAGTAACTTCTCACAACGCAGTTAGCATATTAAAATCTCTTGCCTTGGAGTGCAATAAACTAAGTAACTAGAGCGCCCAGACATATTAAAAACTTACAGAGAATCTAGAATTACAGGCGTTGGATTTGCAGCTCCAGGAAGAAAAAAAACATGCGGATACGATATAGGCATAGTTGAAGGCCCTATCAGTAGTAGTTAGAATGAAGAGATCTCATGAACAATGCACAACTTAGCAGCAGGTTCATATGCTTTAAAGAAAAGAGATGGAAGTCACTCAAAGACTTCAACCTATGCAAGACAAGGCATGTTTGTTGTTTACAAAGGTCGAGAGCCAAGGAGAAGAGCTAGACCAGGTCATCCTCACAGTAGAACATCACCTGGAAGGACTGGTGAACGATGCAGTGATCCAGGAGTTCATCGATCAAGAGGCCACAACAAAGAAGCAAGTCAAAGCAACTCGGTCCAAGCTCGAGCATTCGAGGCAGAACTACTCAGACCAGAGAGACTTGAGACGAGTCACAGGTGAGCGTTGGGGGCCTGTTGGCCCTTGACCAAGTTTTGGGAGTTTCTTGGTTATGTTGACCTATTTTGGGACTTTAGCAGCCTGTTGAAGGAGGCACACAAGACGAAGCAGAGATCACGGGATCTCGACCCCCTTTTGGGCCTCTTTTTGGGTTTTTGGGAATATGTAATGGGAAAGGGATGTCGTCCCATGGATTTACCCATGTTTAGGCCTATTTTGTATATATAATAGATGCCTAGGCTAGGAAGAGAGGGGGAGACGAATGAAAGGCTAAGTGATATGAATGTATGCTAAGTGAAAGAAGGATTTTTTATGCTTTGTGCATGATTGTAAGAGACTTGCAAAGCTGAGTGCAAGTAGCTGTGATAGATTGTGAAAGTCTTAGTGCTATAACAAAAGGAAGAAGGATCTAGTGAGCTACGCAGATCTTTTGTCCTGTGCAGAGTAAGGGTTTTGAGGCTCTGTGTTGTAACAGATTAACTGAAGGAAATAAAGAAGAAGAGTTGGTGGGTGTAGCCCCAGGGGAGGGGTGAACCACGTAAACACTGTGTTATCTTGCTTGGTGCTTGTCTGAATGTGTTTATGTCTTCTTTGCTTAATACTTTGAGAAGATTAGATATATCTACTTATGCTCAGTGTTAATGATGTATATAATGTTAGATCTAATGTACATGAATATGCTCAGTGCTTGACTAGTTACATCTGACCTATTTTACTTATGCTAAGTGCTTGTATATGATAGAGTATTGTGAATATTGTGAGGCTCTATTTTCTCAGTGAAGTAGACAATGATTGCATGTTAAAGAACTGAAGGTGATAATTTCTTTATTAAGTAGTACAATCACAGATCTGTGTCCCAGCTAAGGTTGCAGACCCTTGAGTCATGCAACCACCCCTGCCTCTACCTCAGGTGAGACTTCATCTTCTTCACAGGTGTTGCCGAAAGGGCTAGTAGTTAGGTTTTTGTTGGTGTGTTTTTGTAGCGTTGAACCCTGGGTTTTCCCCTGTGCCAACACCATCCATACGTTTTCCTTGGCTTCTAACATTTTTTTGGCCATGACTATTTCCTTCTGCAACTTCTGTATTTCCTGGGTGAGTATCTTTAACTTGTGCATATCTGTGTTGTAACTTGACAGAAACATGGATTTCAATTTCTGGAGGTTATTAATCTCTTCCTGCAATGTTTTAATCTGTTCTCCTTGTAAGGTCATGTCTTCCATTGACTTCACCAATTTCTCATAAGCATCTAAAGTTGTCACTGGAACGACTGAAGGGATCTATGCTGTAGTTGTTGCTGATGTTGTACTGATTCCTGTGAGAGGGACTGCCTCTAGTGGAATGACATTCATTGGCATAGTTTTTTCCTTCTCTTTGACCAACTTAGCTAGATTGGCCTCCATCTCCTTAATCTGTCCATTTTGCTCCATGATTAATTTGAGCATTCCCTCCTTGTGGCCTTCAGTCTCATCCATTTCCTTTGCCTGTGAGTCTTCAATGGCTGGGAGTTTCAGTTGTTTCCTTAAGGATGCAATATCAACATTTTTCTTCTTTAGAAGTTCCTCGTCTTCTTTAACCTTTCATGGATCATATCCAATTTTCAATACCATCTCCTCAAGAGATTTGATCTTGTTATCCTTAGCTAGAGAAGATATCTTTTCTAGCTTCAACTGAGATTGGACATTGTTTAAGGAGACCTGCAACTTTGCAGTAGTCATGGAGGTATTTGCTAGGGTGGATAAAATCATCTCCCTAGTTTGTCTCTGCATATCCATTTGATCAGTTGGATGCACCTCTTTGACATCAAATTCAAATGTTTCCCTCTTGTAATAAGAAATTTCCTTGGGATGGGGAACATGTGCTTGCAAGAACACCATGTGCATCCTTCCTTTCTCTGTGTCAAAGGAAGATAATAACTTGTGATGTGTTGTTGATGTTTTCTTCCAAAACTATGCATAGGTGTTGTTAGTGAGCAACTCGTTCTTCTTTTTGATCAAGTTATACTTCTCAAAGATATTAAGTCCCGTAGGCTTCTGTGAGGACTCAGTTTACAATGTGGTATCTATTTGTTTCTTGGATGAGGAAGTGGACATTGTATATTGGCTGCCTGAGAAGGGCGATGAATGTGGTCCCTCCATAACTATGTTGGATGGAGTTTATTCTTCTCTGGACATGTGAAGTGTATGGATGGTTTTGGTCCTCTTCCTATAAACCTGGAAATCTTATGTTGATATTTTTGTGACTGAAGGAGAGATTTATTTCCTAGATCTCTTCTCTTCTTGTACCTATGGAGTGTTGGTATGTGAAATGATGGTAGGTGAAGGATGTTGTTCTATATCTAGCAGAGTGTTTTCTTGCCATTCTGTTTGGTTCATTAATTTTTCAATTTCAGGTTTGGTCACATGAGCATAGGGAGAAATCTTGTTTTTAAGAGTGGTTTTTGCAATAATGCCACAGGGGTCATAGTTCCATGGAAAACTTAGACTGAACTTCATTTCCTTTAAAAACTTGTCGGCTTCTTCCCCTATAGCTCTGTTGTTGAAAATTAAAGGACCTATTTGACCTTTGATCCTCAGCTGTTGCTTCTTCTTGAATGCCACAAAGTGAATATCGTACGAGTTGATCATATGCCTGATGTATTCCAAGGAAAATATTCTAACAGACAGGTATTTAGGCAACTTGTAAGGAGGTAATTCACACCCTTAGACTCTTATTTCTGTATGATCCTTGTAAAGGTACCGATATCCTGTTTTGGCTAGGTCTTACAGGTGAAGAACTCTCTAAAGTTCCTTGTTTATCCTTGGCTCTATTATTATACTGAGCATGCATACCACTGGATGGTAGAATTGGTCAATGAATTGTTTGAAGTTGAACTTAGATGAGTTATTTCTCACTATTGATGTCAAGGAGGTCATAGGTTGAGGATTACCATTTTGATCCAACTTCTGGAGGGAGAAGGAGAATTTATCTGCATGGAAGAAGAGGAGCATGTACACCAATATTGAAGAGTACCTGAACATACCCTCTGTGGGAAAATTGAATAGTTGTGCATGGATGTTGTCGGCTAGAAACTAGTTGTATCCAAATTGAATTGTTTCCTTTTCTTCAGTGGAAAAAATGGTTAGGAAACCCAGAATGGGTTCGTCTATCCATTCATCGGAATAGTATCCTAGCAAGATACATAAGGAAGAAATGATTTGGTTTCCTTTGAATGAGAAAATGGAAGAATGGTATGGGTGGTTATTTTTGGGCATCTATGCATTTTCAGGTAGGAAGAGTTCAAAGATCTGAGCTCTCTATGTGAAAGACAATTTCTGGTAGAGTTCGATCAAGATTTCAATGGAGAAGGGGGAGGCAAAATCATTTCTGGGTATCTTTAGTATTTGATTTATTGTTTCATGGGTGATGGTGAAAAGAGTTTCTGCAAACGAAGAGGCAATGGCCCTTTGGCCGGGAAGGTAGCGAGCTTGGCATTTCAGGGAAAATTCGGGGAAATGGTATGTCTGGGGAAAAAGGTACAGTGGGATATTGGACTCCCAGATCCCGATCTCTTCGCTCTGATCCAAAAAAAAGTCTTTGAGCCAGAAGTGTTATTCAAAGAAGTTGAATTCACACTTTGGCTCTATGATTAGATAGTCTTTATCGACCAAAGGTATGTGATCCAGTTCAACAGGAGGGGGAGGAAAAGGATTTTCATTTGACTCTGCAGAATTAGATTTGGGTGCTATGATCGAACGAAGATATGCAAATAGAAAATGATGTTGATTGTGAGTTTGATGGAGGTTGTCCTGAGAACGTGAAATGGTGGCGTCAACTATGTCTAGATTGATGAACAGTGCGGGAATGGCAGAAAAACAAGGTTAAATGGTT
>JASDQU011029025.1:29425-41717 GCA_032191745.1 Picea mariana | reverse complement strand
TGTACAATTAAATTCGAAGTTTGTCAGGCCATTACTCCTTCGGATCAATCCATAACATTTATAAGCCAATATGGACGAGAACAAAAGACATTTTGATTCAAATAAGTTTTCTGAGCTCTCGTTCAGCTCTACAATTTTCGGGTTTTTGAAACTTTCATTTTCGGCACTTCGGGATTTCGAAACTTCGGGTTTCGGGGTTTCGGTCCACGAGGGTTTCAGACTTTCTTTCCTTTCCACCCCCGACTTCCGAAATTTCGACTTACTTTCCCCTCCAGGCCCACATAGCACAGTGGTCACCCACAACTACGGTGGCACATGGCACATTCATGAGGGTCCACGTCGCTTTTAACGACGTTATCGGGTCCCACCTCTCTCGCTTCTCTTCTCAACCCACTGGCACGTGGTACCTATCCATGTGTCCATGTCCATTCCTAGAAAAATCCAATGGTCAGATCTTTCTCAGATCTACGACATCAATCGCATCGCACACCTTTAAGTGGAGTACAGGTGGCAGAGGGGCCCCATTTCACACGCCACACTATTTCGGACCCCCCCCATTAAAGCCAGAATGGCAAGGGGGTCCCAGAATCCAACTGAGCACCGTTGATCAAGGTGNACAAGGGGACTCCGGAATGAAATCTCAGTCGTAGATCTGGGCAGGTGGACTCTAGCTATACAGATCTACTTGTTACTTACCTTAATGCACATTCGCGCCCCGGCTTAAAGCCGACACCTCTTCCTCACATCTAATGGTCATCATAGACCCTAAGATCCTCTGAAAGAATCTCATCCGTTCATCGGGTTTATCATCACAAGAGTCCAAACTCTCGATCACGGGACTCCCAAAATCTCGATCCCTGGTTTCCCGATGCAGTTAATCTCTCAACACGTAACCTCTGTCCATCGGACGATTCAGATCTATCCTAGGGTTTTCACCACGAAAATTCCTGGGCCTTCGTCATCAGGATTCCCGATTTCACGATTCTCAATTTCCCGAAATGGGTAATCTCACGACACGCGGCCTCCATCATTCAGACGGTTCAGATCTATTTTGGGATTTCCACCATGGAAAGTCCCGATCTCTTGTCATCAGGACTCCCGATCTCGCGATTCCTGATTTCCCAAATGGGAAATCTCATGACACGTGGCCTCCATCATTCAAATGGTCTAGATCTATTTCGAGGATTTCACCCCTATTCACTGGGGTTTTAACCCTCGGATACCTCCTGACAGATCCAACGACTGTCGGGTTTTCCAACCGAGATCTGACGGCTTAGACGGTTCCTAACTAACTCGGGATTTCACGTATCGTGATTTCCACACTCCTGTGCAATTCCAGAGGCTTTAAACCCCATGCACACTTTCCAGATCTAACGATCACAAGGGTTCACCTTCCCTCCCGAATAGATCCTAAAGCTCCTACACTTCTGGTGTGGAGTCCTCTCTCCGTGTGGACTTATACCACACTGGCGGCGGTTTCATAACGTCGCTATACCTCCTGAGCTTAAAAACTCGTCAGGTAACTCCTTAACATTTTGGAGCAAACCAGGGTCCGAAATTGGCCTTCCAGACCCAATTCCTTCTCATTCTCAATCCAAATACTGCTCCACTAGCCCATCTAGGCTCAGTGTCGAAACCTTGGCTCTGATACCAAACTGTAGTGCACCTTTTCTGGCTACCAAGGTTTAAATGCTATTAAAAGAAGACTATAACACCACTTTGCACATAACTCATACAGGTATTATAAATCCCATGCATTTAACAAATAAACACATTCTACACAGAGTATTCATATGAGTTAATGCCATAATTAACAATCAATAGCGTTTCATACTAATTCATATACATAGCGGAAATCATGATAACATAAGTAGTAGAGTCATGCAAAAACATGATTAAAACATAAACATATACTTATCTTTTTAATAGTGGTAGAATCCACCAACCAAGTGTAGGCCTTCCACGAACCTCCCAGCCTTAGACCACATTGCTCATCAGCTCAGCAGTGGGTCACCCCTGAGCTGGGACTAAGCTCCACCCCAAGACAAGGAATCCTAGGCTAGGTTGAGGTTACAGGGAAAACAACACACAACCACAAGGAAGGGATTCTCTCCAAGGAACCTCCCACGCTCACTGCCCACAGACCCTCATTTCCCACATGCATGTTCCACCCCAAGAGTATACACCTTCTTTGTCACCTGGACAGTCCTTCGACTGCTAATCTCCCTTGCATTGGGTTACAGGAACAGGCCGGACCAGAAGTCTCTGGGCTCTGTGACAGCTACAGGGTTCCTTCTAGGAGTTCTCTCCTTCCTCTGCGCACTCTCTCACCTGGAGGGAGTCGCTCACAGGTCCAACAACCTGTTCTTCCAATCTTCAACCACCTCTCTCACCTGGAGAGAGTGTTGTACAAAATGGCCAACAATCCACACAGGATCAAACAATACACATCCACCATAATCCATGGGAATCCAGACACGAACACCCTAGGGTAGCTCCAGATAGGTGCAACAGTATAACTAGGCTTAGCAGGGATGAGACACTTCTATTTTCTCAATTTGGCAACACAGAATAGACTCACACTCTGGATTCTCAAGGATTCATGACGAGTCGTCCACGTAGGGGTCGATTCAGACTCCTCGGTTTAGAACAAACACAGACTCTTTCCCAAATCCACGCAGGGTTCTCATTCAGGGAATATACACATCGATTTTCTCAGAGCCAGACACAGACTTTTCGAATCACAGGGACGCACGAAGGTTCTCTGCAGGAGTCGGGTTGGTAGTACTATCCAGGGCTCTATATGTGTTCAGAAAATCAGGTAGAATGGAGGAGGAACCCTTCTCATGACTCACCTTGGCCGTTTTATTCACATGCGTCAGGGTTGACACTTGTCACCCATGAAATTGCATGTGTTCCACCAGCACACATCTTCCTTGTATGTTCTCCCCTTGCCAGAAACTTAGGATAAAACATAAAATGCACATGTCTTTTGGAATAATATTAAAATATTATTCCCAGGCTTAAGCCCCCTAGGCTCAACACTTAGCCCTTTTTCCCACCTTCCAACCCCTAATTCCTTGCCCACTCTATGGATGCTTAGTCCCCCTTCACTCATTCATCATGGTCGGTCTGCACATGGCGATGCTTATATTTTATTAATTGTTCTGCATGATTACATATACAATAGCAGGCTCCTGACCTTCCACACTTAGGCTCCCTGGCCTAACAACACATAATCCTCCAGCTTATAAGAACTCGGCTCACTAGCCTATAAATCATAATTACAATTCTTTTCAGAACATGTTTCACTACGGGGCTCGGCCTTGGGGACACTACACATATAGATGAAAATGCTTTAGAAAAATGGGTAAATCTACTAGAAGGTTATTTCTCTCTGCAAAATTTCTCTAACAAGGAAAAGATCACCTTCGCACTCCTTAAGGATATACCACATGTCAAACATTGGTGGGAAACTTACTGTGAGCAAATTTCCACAGGGTAGTCTGGAATGTTCAAGGATGAACTCACTTGGGAATCTTTCGTAGATGTCGTCAAGGAACAATATTACCATGTTGAAAATTATGAATACTAGTACATGAGATGGACCTCACTGCATCAAGAGAGGGGACAAGTAGGGGAAATGATATGGCAGAGGAGGATTTCACATGGCAATGTAACATTGGTGTGGGTTTTAAACATGTTCCATATAGAAAAAGGCCTTCCAATCCCATAGCTAATTAGAACGTAGATCACATGTTATATCAATTGTGGGAGTTCAACTCACGATGAAATTGTGCAGTGTTTAGTAATCGTAGGAATCATTCATCTAGGACACATGGAACCCCCCTATTGTTGTGGGTTTTAAACTTTCATAATAAGGAGATGGATTTATAATCCATAGTGATCCTAGTCATATGTATTTTTTGAGATAGATTACTTGGGTTTATTTCATTGTATAAGTGCATGAGACTTAATACTTTCAATCGTGGATGGAAGGAACACTTGATACCTCCTTATTGGTGTGGGTTTTAAAGTTTCATTCTATGAAGAAGGAAGGAATCATTGTGACATGTACCAATATTGGTTATTTGATGTAGATGCCCACCCTCACCTGGGGTCCACTGCCCTCCCGATCTAAGGATATTCAAACTTCAGGAGTTGAATCATCTCACAGGTTCCCACTAAACCTTCTTATCTGGTTTCCATGGGCCTTTTCCTTCTTATTTGGGCCAAAAATGACTTTCATAGGGATTATGTTGGTCAGGGGCTAGGTCCACGTGACACTGGGCTCAAAATCATGGGCTTATCCCTTTTTCTCCACCTAACTCGAGACTTTGGAGCTTCCACACTTCGGGAGCTTCGATAGAGTAGAACTACACACCTTTCGAATACACAAAATCATGAAGTGTTGAACTCCTATTGGGATCAATGACTCTGGATCTCTACCCAAATCTATAGCTGGCAAGTCTTTGGCTATTCGGGCTTCATAGGTCTATCCATTCCAATAGGTGTTACTCCTTGAGTGTCAAACTGCCAAAGTGATCGGACGGCTCCTATTCCTTGACCAAATCAATGGAAAGCATGAACTTTGTTGATTCGATATTCGGGAGTCAAGATGATCTTCCGTTACAACTCTTGCAACCCCACGAACGTTGAACCTGTGAAGGGTTGATCAGATGCCATGTGTCCCCCTTTTAATCAACGGTCTAGATCCACTCAAGACTTTGGGACTTTGGATAGACTAGAATATTCTCCTCGCTATTCTCTCGGAGTGTCTATCCTTTGGATCTTCTAATCTTCCTACATGTGTGCTCTCCAATCGAAGGACTGTGTCGATTAAGCCTACGACTTCTAGATGAACTACAGGTCTTTGGGACTTTGGGGGTTCCCAAATTATCCACACACCAAACCTTCTGAATGTGTGAAGTCTGAAGGACTGTGTCGATTAAGCCTCATGAAACTCCTCTTGATCCAATGGGTTTCCACTCTTTGACAAACTACCGAATGAATCTTGACCATAGATCTTTGGTTCTTGATAACTTCTCCTTTTTGTCAAGCTTGCACCTTCTCCGAACTTGGAATCGTGTCGAAATCATAGGGGTAAACCCCGTGCTACTCCACCAGATCCGATAGTGGTGAATGCTCATGGATCCTCTCGAACATATCTCAACCCTTCAACTTTCAAAGGGTAAAAATATTTCCCTTTTAAGGGATCCTGGTCACTAACCTTCCTGAGCTTTACTACCCAAGATAGATAGAATCTTTGGCGCCCCCCTATGCACTTCTCTTGGAAATTTGAAGATTTTGACTTAGAAAAATTCTAAGTCCCTCTTATGAAACTCTCGTTCTTGTTATCACTCCTAAGTTTGGTTCCTTCAAGGTTTATGGACCTTGGGTGCACTCTTTTTGTTCGTCTCCTCTGAGACTTCTTCAACACTTAAACAAAAGTATTTTCCCAATGCACTCCTTTCACGGGTCTTTCCCAATCTCTTCTCTTCACTGAACAAATGTGAACTCTTTGCACTTCAACTAAACAACTGTGCACTCCTTGTACCTCCACTGTAAATTCATGTTATCTCTTCCGAGCTTCCGAGTCTATCTAGGCTCACCCTATGCACTCCTTGCGGGCATTGCGCACTCCTTGCACCAAGAATCTTAGAAGATAAACAATTGAAACTTACAGAAACATCAAAGGTTTCCACACTTAACCATGAAAAACATATTCATGCATAAAAGATGCATAAACAGATAAAACATAGAGAACATAAAGAAAACATCACATGTACTTATACAACTTAGATGAATACAACACCATACATTTGGAATCAAACCTCTCTTCTCATATCATTCAGTAAAATATGTACATGGACTTATACAGCTCTCTACAATTATTAATAATCTTCAATATCTCTCTCAGATAATGATCGGAAGCAATAAAAATAACCTTCAGTAGCCTCATTTGGGCATACAATACATATACTTATATACGGAGTGGATTCTTGAGCATTCCCTCCAACCTACCTTAGTGTTATCATGTCACAGTTAAGACATCTGCCTACTTATCCCTATTACAATAAATGGCATATACATTCAGATATGAGATGATGCTCCATATATGTACAATACTATAGATAGTTAAGACGATTACAATTATCTAGAGCGCATACATGGCTCATGCCTCAAAACATTTAAAAGGGGATTAAATTACAATGTTTTCAAAAATTTAAGATGATGTGCCCTCCCCTGGAATTTAAGATTGATTTGAAATGCGTGTTGGGTGATGATTTGTCCTCCACTTAGCCTCTTCAAGACTAATGGAGATGCTCTTGCATCATACTCCTCATCTAATAAAAACATGATCTCTTTCTCATGGTCCTGTTGTTACTATAGTTGAAGTTCTCCTGGGTCCCAACCCTTAATTTGGAATTGTCTCCTTGTCTCTTTCCCTTGTTCTTGATGTTGTTGTTCCTCTACTGTTGCAAGATCTTCTCCTGGTTTTCAAATATTGCATTGTTGGGATTCACCTACTTTATCATTGCATTCTTCTCCAGTCTCCTTGTCTGACCTTTCCATCAACCCTCTCAACTCCATGAACTCCTTATCTAATTTATCCTCTAACAGGTTATTTTTCTGCAACTCTTTCTCACCCCCTAGTAATCAACTCGTTGTAGGTTTCTGTTGTTGCTACCCACTAGTTGCTTCTACTTCTCACTTATTTCATCATGACTCTATCTTTCCTGAAGGTTCCCCTCGCTATATTTCATAATTGCCTCCCCATGGTAATCTTATACTTCCTTCGAGTGGTTTAACCATTTTTCAAGCATCTCTATTTCCTTCTCCCATTGAGCGAGTACCGAATCTAAATACTCCTCTGGGGAATTTCTCTAGTTCACCATTATGCAGGTTTTCTCTCCTTTTTCTTCCTTATGAATATAAGTTTATTTATGTCCATTCTCCTCCTCTCTAATAGTCTCTAATGACCATCGATGTGCATGTTACCACACACAAGCTGTTAAGTTCAAAAATTGCTTTTTGGAATGTCTTTTGCATCACTTTCTGGAAAAAATGAGCATCTGTGAAATTCATTTTGAGAGATATACATATCTCTCTTATCCTCAGATTGCAATACTGGGGATTTTCTTCCTCCTCAAAAGGTTCCTTCTCACTCATGAGAAGTGTGCTTGAACTAGCCTCCTCTTTAGCTCCTCTCTCTCCTATTGGCAACAACACATGTGTATGACCATTCCTTTCAAGGGTATAAGTGTTCTTCCTCCCAGCATGTATGACCTTCCTTTCATATTTCCATGGTGTCCCCAAAAAAACATGACAAACATCCATGGTTATGACATCACACATAATTTGATATCTATACCCACCAATCTTAAATTTGACTTTGCATTCTCGACTTACCATCCCTTGGTATCCCTTATGCATCCACGATACCTTGTACAGGTTCGGATGCATAGTTGTCTCCAGCTCCAGATTCTCCACCATTTATGTGGAAACTAAATTATCAGTGCTCCCACTATCAATTATCATCTTGCATACCCTATTATTGTGGGTGGGAATCCCTTCTACAGACTTAGCATTTAAGGGCTCTAATCATGCATGTAGAAAATGACCATTTCAAAGGCCTCAACTCTTTCCTATTCTCCTAACAAAAAACCCCACATTCATGCAATACAACGGTGTAAATGAGATTCGATAACTCTACCTTAAGTCCTTCGTTTGATGTCGATCCCTTTTCTTTCACTCGCTCTTTGATTGCAAGCCTCCTCCAAAAGATAAACTCAATTCACACATGAACAAACAAAAAACTGCGAACATGCATTTCATATACTAATTATTGGGTTGGTTGTGACAATATCATAAACAACTTGAACATATGATATGTTAGGATGGGAAAAGTATTCCTTTTTGTATTAATCTTCACAATAGTAAACTTACAATATGTGGTCGGCATTGCTCCTCGAAACTGGTCCTGGGCTCCTCTTCAACTATCCTCCAACTACTTTGCTCTATACTCTTCTTTGCACAAGGATGGCTAAAGGTTGGGACAAGGGGAATGCTCAATTGGGTATAGTCTCTTTACTATGATTTTCCTCCTTTCAAATGGGACCCTTATCCCTTCTTTTATAGGATAGAAGGAGCTAGGTATTTGGTCGAATGACCGTCCATGCATGGCCGAAAGGTTTAGTTAACTTGCCCAAAGCTATGCATTATGTCAACAACTTTCATTTTTCCATTCTTTTGTAGGTACACACGGGTTGTCTTGGGTCAGCTAGCGTGTACACGCGTGTAGTAATGGAGTAGGGTGCGTGGGCCTTTATAAAAGGGGTTTTTAAGAAGAGTTGTTCAGTGGTGTTTTGGAAAAGAAGGAATTTGAGATGGCCTGATGCCAGGTAAGCATGTTTGGTGAAAAGTAGGGTTATAATAGATGCCCCCTAATGTGTGAGGTCATAAGAGCATCTGATGGCTGAAATACACTATCAATCTTCACCAACGTACCAAACAAGTGAGCCCAGGGACCAGAAATCGGGAGGTGCCATCTGCAAAATAACAATTGTCTCACCGAGGCAGGCATACCCATGCTCAAGATGAAATAAAATCATGTCTACCAATCAAATACACTGTATATCCATGTCATATAACTATATAAAGTGTAGCCACGAGAAATACACAACAGAGCTACATCTCGAAATCAAAAAGATATACATGTATAGTATCCATCTTCTAGAAGATGATAAGGCCTGATGAATGGAGATGACGTCTTCAGAGATCGAGCAACAACTTCAAAATATTCAAAACTTGAGTAGGAGTGTAATATGAGTGCATGACTTTGTTGGAAAATGTTTAACATGCAGCATATGCTTGTCATTGATGGCAAGTACAACAATGAAGATGGCATGAGTACAGGAAGAATGTAATAGACAGGCACCAGAAGTATTTTACGAAGAAGCTGCAGAGAAACCTCGATAAGATCAGAAGAGATAGTGCAGAGGATGTTTGGTATGTTTTACAGGTAGCGTATGCTTGCATTGATGGCAAGTACAACAGTGATGATGGCTTGAGTACAACAGTGACGATCAACAACACAGTGATATTCAGGAAGACCAACAACGCAACAATTGTCTAAATGCAACAATCCTCAGTCGTCAAATCGAGGATTGATCTAAACTATTGATCAGGCATGATGAAGTCCCGTAAAGTTTGAGAAGCACTACTGATAGTTGGATCCCATCCCGAATTCCCGATGACCGTTAGATCCCAATGTAGACAAGAGGAGCACACAGATATGCAGGATAGATCTCGGGCGTTAGATCCGAGCGCAGGGTCCGACCACCGTTGGATCAAGGAGAACCTACACATTCTTTAAAAGTGGAAGGAGTAGAGGGCTCACAAAATCCTGAAATAAGGAGGACCATCCATCTACAGGCAGGACACATGGGGATAGATCATCAGTTTGCTGACTGGAGAGTCAAAGGAACGATGTTCCCTAACCTCTCGAAATCGTGATATCTGAAATTGCAATTTAATCTCAGCCATCAGATTAAGGTTGAATCTGGACTGTTGATTCTAGTCCATGTCGGAGTTTCGGGGATCGAGAGTTGGAGATGTCAAGTAATATCATCCACAGAAATCTCGATTTCATGATATGTAAAATCGCGACTTAATCACAGCCATTGAATCAAGATCAGATCTAGACCATTGATCCAACTCCATATCGGAGTTTTTCGAATCATGACATGGAGAGGGAAAAGAAACAATGCAACAAGAATTGTGAAATCATGATTTAATCATAGCCATTGAATCAAGGTCTGATCTGAACCGTTGATCCAAGACCATTTTGGGGTTTCAAGGATCGAGTGTTGGAGATGTCAAAGAATATTGACATCAAGAATCTTGATATCGCGATATGTGAAATCGCGATGTAATTGCAACCATCAGATCAAGATGTGATCTGGACCATTGATACGACTCCATTACGGAGTTTCGTGGATCGGGACTTTGAAGTGACAAAAACACAGAACGACAAGAGTGTCGAAATTGCGATGTGTGAAATCCCGACTGAATCTGAACCGTCAGATCAAGATGTGATCTGGACCATCGACCCGACTCACACCAGCATACCACGTCAGCTAGGAACATGTGGCACAACTAGGTAATGACAAGTGTCAGACTGATTCAACATTTCAGGCACATGTAAGTCACTAATCAGAGTGACACGTGGCAGCATTCAACACGTGTCAATCCACGAGTGATGTCAGCAAATTTACACCACTCGGGAGATGGATAGATGTCGGAGGACAAGGAGGGGCTAAAGGGAATGAGCCTTGTCGCACGGTCAGGAGGATAACGATACAAAAGGTGACACGACAGGAGTGGGGTCCTTCGTCAATACCCCACCATTCCGGACCCCCCCCTCCCCCCCAGTATTAAAGACATAAAGGCAAGGGGGGTCCAGAATCACTTGAGAGTCGTTGATCTGGGCACTCTAATCCTGGCCGCTCGAGAGATGCGCGCCCAATTTCAGACCCCCCCCTCCGCTTAAAGGTAGAATGCAAGGGGGGCTCCGAAATCCAATCCTGACCGTAGATCTGGGAGCATAGATTCTGGTCGTCCAGATTTGCTCGCTGCATATCCAAAAGGTGCATTTGCGCCCCAAACTTAGGAAGGCATAAGCTCGACTACACCAAAGAAGACGAGGAGTCTCAACTGCTAGAGAGGTTGATAAATCTCAACAGAACACCCAGTGATGCTGGACGCATGGTGGAAAATGACCAGAGAATCTGAAGAGTCACGATGATGATCAGACAGAGCACTCAAGTTACGAAGGAATTTGGCATGGAGTGTGCATGCAGAGGCATTGCGAATATTGCACAAGGAGCATAGGTACTATAAGAATGACGAACAAAGAAGAGATTGAGGTCGTTGTCATGGTGGAAGATTGAAGTGTGAGCAAGGAGGCAGAGCACAGGAGGAGAGATGCATGGAAGAGGAAGGTTGCATCAAAGGGATATGGTGCAGAGAGGATAAAAGGCAGAAGAACAGAAAGTGCAAGTGGCGTGCAGAAGACACTGATGCAGACAGGGCAGAGCAGTGTAACAGAACAACAACAGGGCTGGTAAGCCATTGAATTATTTTATATCGCTGTAACAAAGAATTTATTAATCAGGGTGGTTGGGAGGTGCTAGGGAGGACTGTTGTCCTTAGAGGTTCAAGTGGGTGCTTGAACACAGGGAGTTGTAGCTTCCATCTGGTTGTAGCCAGAGAAACCAGGGTGGCAGGGTGGTGCAAGGGAGAACTCTTTTTCTCTATTATACAGGTTGGTGCCTGTATGATTGGAAGTTGAAGCTTCCATCCAGTTGGTGTTGGAAACACTCAGGGAGTTGGTGCTTCCTTCTAGTTGGTGCTAGAGAAACCAGGGAGTTGTAGCTTCCTTCTAGTGGGTGCTAGAGAAAACAGAGAGTTGGTGCTCTCAGCAAGTTGCAGCTTGAAAAATCAGAGGTTGTAGCCTCATTATGAGTTGGTGCTCATATGTATGATAATGTAAAGAATGTAACTATTACTTATCATATAAACAAAAAGAGGTTTTTACCCTGTATGGGTTTCCTCGGGAAATATCTGTCTCTGTGTTTCTCATATATGTGACTGATGCTGAATGTGCCACTGTTTATTTCTCTGCATTATTGTGATCATCATTGAGTGACTTGTAAAGATTTTTTTTAAAGAGGTATAATTTTTTAAGCACGGTGACAACTGATTCACCCCCCCCTCTCAGTTTCTCAACAATTGGTATCAGATCCGACCCCCTTTTTATCTAAGGGTAGATGCTAGAGCTTAAACATGACAAGCCATGAAGGGACTTCAGTCACTAGGCCTCCTCTATTTGATGGAACGGATTTTTCCTTCTGGAAGGTTAGAATGAGAACATACCTAATGGCCTTAGGAGCTGATGTCTGGGATATAGTAGAGACTAGATACATAAAGCCTGTTGTGCTAGCTTCCAAAGATGATAAGTTAGAATTTAGCATTAATGTTAAGGGAATGAACGCTATCTTGAATGGACTTGCAGAAGCTGAGTTTGTGAAGGTGATGCATCTTCAAACTGCTAAGGAAATGTGGGACAAACTCATTAACAGTTATGAAGGTAATGAGAAGGTGAAATATGCCAAGCTTCAAACCTACGGTGTACAGTTTGAAAAGCTACAGATGAAAGAAGATGAAACCATTGGGAATTATTTTCTGAGAGTTGAAGAACTAGTAAATGCAATGAAAGCACTTGGTG
>JASDQU011029025.1:0-28765 GCA_032191745.1 Picea mariana | reverse complement strand
TTGACATAAGTTCATGATGCAGGAGGCAACACAAACTCTCCATATGTTTGGAAGAATAACCAAACGGAGGAGGACACAACTCTATGTAGCAAGAACAACTTCCTAAGGTCGTATTAAATCCCAAATCTTGAAAATCAAATGGAAGGATGTGCTTTGTCCAAGGGTGACTCATTGTGCTGCCAATACAAAGAAGACACTTTTCCCTTCCTCTTTTTGGGGTATATTTGATTTTTTTTTTTTGTCTTTTTCAATAATTTTGGAAGAAGGATAAAAGAATGTTACGTTACAAAGGAGGAATGAATGTCGCAAACATACAAGTTCGAGGTGCAAGGACAAGACTGATGTTCAAAGCAAGGACACTTGGGAAAAACCCCTCCTGGGGCCAAAGGTGTCAAGACGCAGAGACAAAGTGCTACAGGGATTGCGTATAAGGCATGCTTCAGATTATTCAATTGAGAGAAACATGGAGCCGTAATTAGACCAAAGACGCAAGTATGCAAACGCAGTTAACAAAACACGCAATGTTAACGTCCTTCGATGTAAGTTTAATGAGCCCATAGAAGGTAAGCTCGACGGTTTTTCATATTTAGAGATTCTGAAAAATGTAAAAGGAGACTCCAATGGGGTACCTTTTTTGAAGGTATTCTAGTTGGTTCGAAAAAGGGGTAAACTAGCACCGACAAGACGTCTATTCAAAACCATTTTAACAAGTGTGATAAAGACAAGATCACTCAGCCATTTTTTCATTTTTANAGTGTGAAAGAATGAGGTCACTCGACGATCTTTTCAATTTTAGGGAGTCTGAAAAGAGCTTAACTATGGACTCCGTGGGGGTTCCTTTGTTGTAAATTTAGTCCCTTAGGCCCGAAAAAGGGTTAAAATTATACCTGAGAATACTCTTCTATAGATCTGAGGCCTCTAGAGTATACCTTTTTTCGTACAATCGACCATTCAAACCGAAAAAGGGGCAAACTACCGCCGGACATACGTGACTTCAAATTCCAGTTTAGCGAGCGTGAAAGGCCACAAGATCGCTCGGTAATCTTTTCATGTTTAGAGGGTCTGAAAAGGGATTTTAAAAGAAGACCCATTATGTTTTGGGAGTCCCGAGGGTGAGGTCAAGAGTGATAAAGAGTCATGCAAATGAGGCTCAAACTCGTAATCAGGAAAAACTAAAAGGACTCCCGAGCCTACAGTGACATCATGGACACCATCATGCAACTAGGATCTACCTAGGGCATCCATGTTCCGGTAAGCTCTACCACCAAATCGTGACACTTCT
Source organism: Picea mariana (assembly GCA_032191745.1). Taxonomy (NCBI): domain Eukaryota; kingdom Viridiplantae; phylum Streptophyta; class Pinopsida; order Pinales; family Pinaceae; genus Picea; species Picea mariana. Next base: position 27,483 of record JASDQU011029025.1, on the reverse strand, counting down.
AAAGCATTAATGATGGTTCAGTGTCGTAACTTGGTGGGATCGATCCTATGGCAAAGGGATAAAGATAACGAGATACAAAAGTAGGGGTGTAAACCTAACTTATATGCTTAAGTTGACCATCTGATATTTTTGCCCACGGACCGTCAAAAGTGACCCAAAACTCCAAAAATTGTCCTGATACTTGAACGTAACCTTCCATAGAAACTCTTGAATCACTCTAAATGGTTTTCAATTTAGAGAAAATGATAAGGGGGGGAAAAAGTGACAAAAAAGGGCCAAAAAGTCTATAAATAGAAGCTAGCAGCTCATTGTCACCATTGCTGATTTGGAAATTGACTCTTGAGCAAAAAAACCCCTTTGATAAAAGTGGCGATTCCGGGAGCTACAGTGGATGAAACAACCATCCGTTTGGACCAAGTAAGTATAAAATACCTCCTCTTTCCTTTTAATTCTTCATTTATGCATTTAATTTGTTTTTTTGGGGGGGTGTCGACCTTTAAAAGGTCGGCCCTATGTCCACGCGGGTTGTCTTATGACAGCCCGTGTGTACACTCGCTCTGTCTGATGTCAGAGCATGTGTACACGTGACTGTCATCACAACAACCCGCGTGGATCCTCCAATGAGTGCAAAAAAAAGTTTAAAAAACAAGGCTTGACCCTCTAAAATTTTGCCCATGTGCAGGATGTATGTGCAATGGAGAGAAAGAGAGCATGAAGATATTAGCGCACTAGTTGGGGAAGACCCTAATGCTGTGGTGGCGTTAATGCAATGTGGCTTTCTCAAGTTTTTTATGTGTCCTTTCATGAGAGCACAACCTAGGCTACATAATGCCTTGGTTGAATATTGGCACCCAGACGCAGAAGATTTTATGTTAGAGGGGCAGTCAGTGGTGCCCACTATAGAGGATATATATTTTTTGACTGGCCTCTCCAAGAGAGGGGAACCAGTCAATTTCTAGACATTTCCTTCTGGGCCTCACAATATATCAGAATTGATAAGACTTTATTGTGAGGCGGGTACAGACTGATTGAGCTCATAGGTGCCACTAAGCAGGATCATTGATTTATCACTGCAGGTGATTGTGTTGCTTATTGGCGAATGACTGGTTCAACAGCTCTACATCAGGTGTCCCATGCTCAGATGACCTGTGCAGTCCAGTGATTAAATGCACAGATATTTGACTGGAGCACCACACTATTGGATTGTATGAAGAAGCAGCTGACAGATTGTCGGTTGTGGAAACAGAGGAACTTCGGGTTCGGGACGATTCTATGCTCTTTCTTCTTTGAAAGAGTTCCTAGTTTCAGTCCTCGAGTGGTGGTATGAGGACATCAGGCCTCTCTTCCTACGGTTTGCAGATGGGCAGTGTTGCTGCCATGACAGGGTGGTGGAAGGACCAATGAGTCTTTTGATGATGACTTTTTTTCTTGGTTGTCACAAAAGATCCCAGTCATAGAGGATTATCCTTATGCTGGGATTGATTTCTCGAGAGATCCTGAGATCCCTGTACCTCCAGGCGAGGAGCGAGGCAATATGGGTACATTTGCATCATTTTTTTTTGTGAAACATATATAATTTTTATGTTGTTTTTTATATATGTCATTTTTTTTATACCAGAGTATTTGACAGATATGTGTCTATTGTGTGCAGATGCGGGCTTGGTGCGACCTGCGGATTATGTGAGGAACAGGCATCGTCCTCGGCCAGGGGCCGCACCTACTACCGCAGGAGGACCAACAGTAGCAGGAGAGCTTCCAGTCGATGAGGCTGAGAGGGTTTTTAGACAAGTTGAGCGAAATTTTACCTTGCTCACTCGCACCATCCCCATGGCAGAGATTGAGGATCTTCCACCATCTATGCAGCCTCATGTAGTGGGGGCACCACGAATGTGGGTCCGACTGTTTCGGCATTTGGCAAGCGTTGTTGATTATTACAACAAGGCCCAGAGGCCCTGACCTTAGTTAGTCTAGACTTTTCATGTGCTGAGAGCTCTACTTGTATATATGTTTTGAGGGCATAATCCCCATGACTCATTACTGTTCATATTTTTGAGGTGCTTGCATCCACCTATATACTCTGATGATTATGATATTATATATGGATTTTTATGTCTTTTTATGTCTTATGGATCATATTTGTCTTTAAAAATGTATTTACATGTTTATGTATATGTCGTTTTATATGTGTGCAAGATGCCATTCTAAAATTTGATTAGCTAGAGTATCTGTAACTTGGTTTAATCTCCTAGGAACATGAAAATATGTAATATAATCAAAGATTTGTTCTAAGAGACTTACCCCGAGGAATCATCGGTGTAAAGTCGGATCATGAACATGGTAGACTCTATTTAACTGAGACACCACCAGTTGAGCATATAAATAGACCCAGAGATGAGAGATACCAAATGAAAGGGCGACACGAAGCAACTCAATAACTGCACTTTATTTGGAGACATTGTTTGTGGTTTTGCCTAAACATATACCTCCTGAAGATAATAACTGGCCCTGAGGTGTAAAAATTACCCAAGCTGCGAAGGCAAGCCTCCGAGTGTGTCGGCTAGCACCGTCTGCGTACCCAATGAACACCTCTGATTCACTTGACATCTTCCATAGTGACAAACGATAACATCAAAAATGACATGTCCATAATACTAAAAGAAATCAAAAAGTAATAGTACGAAGACTATACATATGGTACAAAAAGTTACCCAAGTTGACCTACCTATGAGTAATACTTTTTGAGGTAGAGCCCATTTCTAGGCTCCGCCAAAGCATTTCCCTCAAATTCAACCAGATGATAAGTGCCCTTTTTTAGAACCTCTTTTATGATGAAAGGTATGAACCACATAGGTTTGAATTCACCTACCCCCAGGGGGTCCTTGTCTTGGTCATAAACTAGGACAAGGTCACCTTCAGATAAAATCCGAGGACAAACAGACCGATCATACTGACACTTGACTTTTTGTCTATGAGCCTTGTTGGCCAGGGCCGCATCACGATGCTACTCATTGAGACGCTCAAGGTATAATAACCGTTCTTCAAGTGGAGAAGTGTCTGGCAGTAACTGTACTGCCAATTTTAAGGATGGGATCTGACATTCTATAGGCAAGACTACTTCCAGCCCGTAAATGAGTTGAAAAGGTGAGAAACTGGTTGTAGTCCTAACAGACATTCGGTAAGCCCATAATGTCGAGTATAACATCAAATGCCAATTTGACTTGGCCGAGTTGATCATTCGTTGTAGGATGGTCTTAAGAGATTTATTGACAGCTTTCACCTAACCATTTTCTTGGGGTTAGTAGGGTGGAAAATGTTCTTGCTGCAACCCAAGTTTTGATGTTAATTTGGTCATCATTTGGTTTTTAAAGTGACTACCATGGTTAGTGACAATCTCTGCTAGGATGCCGAACCTTGCGATTATCTGGTTGAACAAAAAGAGAGTTGCAGTCTCTCCATCATCTTTAAACGTTGGCATATCTTCAATCCACTTCGTAAAGTAGTCTATGGCTACAATGATATAACGGTGCCCCTTGGATGAAGGAGGGTTGCATGTAGTGTAATCAATCCCCCACTTAGTGAAGGGACCAACTGTGATGACAGGAAACATGGGAGTGGGATGTTCTCTCATCTTCCAAGAGAAGATCTGACATGGGTGGCACTTCTTGACCGATTCGATACAATCTTTGATTAGTGTCACCTAGAAGTAACCTGCTCGTAAAATCTTTTGGGCTGTTACCAACCCAGACAAATGACCACCACATGCTCTAATATGGCATTTGTTAAGCATGATTTTCACTTCCTCATGAGTGAGGTATCAACGAAGAATGCAATCTACACCACGACGATAGAGAGTGTCCTCGAGGATGAGATAATTCTTGGCCTGATGATGTATATGGTGACGTTCATCATGAGAAGTAGAGGTAGGGCACTTCAAATTCTGGAGATAGACAAGAATATCTCCATACCAGGGGTCTGAAGATGCTATCAAAAACATATCTCCTCGAATAGGTGGTTCTTTGGGCACAACATCACCTGACTCGACCGAAAGTTCCGAAATAAGTTCTGTGAAGACCAGTGACTTTTTGGATTTCATCAAAATGAAATCTAAGTCAAATTCCTGGAGGACGACTATCCATCTATTGATTTTTCCACCTATTACCCGTCGTGTCAACATGTATTGAAACAGATTCACAACGGTAATGACAGTGGTCTTGCGAAATAGAACATAATGACGGAACCGTTGGACAGCATGGACTGCTGCCAACGCAAGTTTTTCGATATGAGAATAATTGAGTTCAGGTCCGACGAGGCCTCAGCTTAGGTAATAGATCACATATTTTGAGAGAAAATCATCTTCCTGAACTAAGACCATGCCAATGGTTGACTCTGCTGCAGCCAAGTATAATAAGAAATCTTTTCTATAGTTGGGTGGCCAAAGTAGACGGGCAGTTGTGAGGGAATGTTTCAATGCTTCGAAGGAGCATTGAGCGGCATCGTCCCAATGAAAAGGAACATATTTTTTTAGTAAGAAAATAAATCCCTTCGTGATCTCAACATATTTGGTGATGAAACGCCTCAAAAAGTTCTCCTTGCCCTGTAAACTCTGAAGTTGAAGGATTGTGCATTGGGGAGGCAATTGAACTATTGCCTCAACCTTGAGAGGATCGACCATGATCCATGTTGTTAACACTATGAAACCTAACAAACGTCCTGATGTTACGCAAAAGCTTCATTTGTTTAGGTTCAAGCGAATCCAGAAGTAGCAGCATCGCTCAAATATAAGTCAGAGGTGTATGGGATGATCCGTTCTCTTGCAAGATCGCGATGCTAAATCATCTAAGTAGGCTTCGAATATATTCTTGAGATCATGGAAAGCAAAAGACATGGCCCGCTGGAAGGTAGCTCCAACATTTTTTACACCAAAAGGAATCTTACGATAGGTAAATGTACCCCAGGGACAAATGAATGCAGTTTTGTGTTGGTCTTCGAGCTTGATTTGTATTTGATTATATCCCGAAAAACCATCCATGAAAGAAAAGGCCTCGCAACCTGCACATTCATCAATTATCTGGTCAATGAATGGTGTGGGAAAATTATCTTTTGGACAAGCCTTGTTCAAATCACAGAAGTCAGTACATACGTGAATCGTTCCCTATTTCTTGTTGACCGGCATAGGATTGGCACCCATTGGGTCAAATGGATAGGATAGATAAAACTGTCTTTGAGCAGTTTCTCGACTTCAACCTTAATGGTTGTTGCTTTCCTAGGATTAAATGGATGAAGCTTCTGTCGAACTAGTTTGGCATCTAGATAGGTTGTGATTTCATGTTTGAATATTTTTGGATCAATGCCTGGCATTTCCTCATAAGACCAAGCAAAAATGTCACAAAATTCTTTAAATAAATCTGTGTAGATTTGAATCTTTTTGGGAGAATAGTCAGCTCTGACGAAAAAATTCTCCATGATGCCAGGGGTTCTGGAGATATTAATCGGTATAGTTTCAACGATAGTTTCCATATTACCCTCAACATAAACCTCATGTGTAGCCAAGGTATTGATAGGACAAGACCTATCTCCAGTCATAGTCAAGGTGAATTCCCCTGCTTCGATTCTGCTTAACTCCGGGAGGAAGTATGATATGTGATGGAGATTGTCCCAGGGTTTGTCTGGACTAGTGATTGCTTCAATGATTGCTTCATCTGAGGGAAATAATAAGTCTAACGAATCAGTACCAGCGAGGGAACCTTGAGCCCAAATAGGCTCCGGGATCAAATCTAACTCTTGTGCAGGAATCAGATCAGTGTCGGCTGAAGCTTGTTGAACTAAAGAGTATGCTGCCTCTACCGTGGACAAGGGCATGGACATACCATGGTGCCCTGTTCCTTCCATCGTGGTCAATGGGGAAGGAAGAATCCATGGATCGTTGAAGTAAGTCGTGCGAAATGACAAAACTTGGAAAATCTCAACCTTATGGTGGTTTGATACGAACTTGACATCGCCATGAGGAGGCGGGTAATTGAAAGTACCCATCAAAGATGGGAACAAACCAACCCCTACGTTGACGATGCCTGGTTGGGCATTGTCAATCATCAAGACCACGGATGCCCCCAATGAAGGGTCAGGTCTAGAGAAGGACAATTGATTAATGGTCACGAGCCGGACCTCGTGTGGAAACAACAAGACCCGAAAAACTATAGCAACCACTGCTTGCATGGCATAAGTCCAACTCCTACCTAACAAGATATTGTAGTCGAGTGATGTTTCGACTACTTCTACCTCGACGCACACAATCTTCCCTCCTAACTGCACGAGGAAATAGGGGATGATGCCATGTGGTCAGAACAAACGACCATCGAAAGAGGTAAGAAGAGTAGGTGACGGAGACAAAACAGGCTGTCTAATAGCCTTCCAACACGTCAATGACATGACACATGTCGAGGTGCCCTCATCCACCACTGTGCAAAAAATGTTCCGCATAAAAGTTTTCATGGGGTAAGCCACTACTATTTGAAATGATACATGGTAAGGGAGACAAGGCTTTAAGTTGGTTGTATCCAGCATGATTGTTCCCAGATTACAAGTCTCGGCAGATCCTAAAGCGGCTAGCAAAGATTTCCTCTGGGAAGGGCAACTCTGGAGGACCTCCAAAGAAAAAATCGCATAAGGGGTTTGAGATAAATCCTCCACCACAGAATAGTTTTGGGTGGCCCATGCATTTGGGTTGTGAGAAGCTTTCTTGAAAGAACCTTTTGGGATGCGTGTCATTGTTTCACCCAAAGTATTCTCAATCTGGAGAGGAAGAGATGGGATTTCAACTTCTTTTCCTTTATCAGAGGTGCTTGGCTTACTATAGTCATGTGCTCTGGTTGATAGAAAAGAATCACCTTTCATCATATACACATTTGCGGATGCAGGATTGTTTGAAGACGGAGAGGGTCCTTGACTGCCCCCTTCTGTGCTTGTAGAGGCTTGGGTTAGGTTTTGCCCATGTTGGAATGGATTCATTAACACAGCAGGCTATTGTTGTGTCACAAACTTTTGGGCCTCTGCAAGCCGAGGGCAATGGTGGGTTGGGTGGTCCTCTGCGCACAGGTTACACAGATACTTCACCTTCCATTTTTCAGTGTTTCCCTCGCCAACATTATTAGTGGTTTCTTATCCCTCTTACCCTTCTTTCATTGTTTTTTCTTTCCATCATGTTGTTGGGTGGCCTTTGGATTTGTCGATTGCACACTGTGTACATCTGACGTTTGGGTAGGGGGAGCAGTTGAAATAGTAGTTTGGCTAGCCACTGTATAATGTATAGACAATTGCTACATTTGTTTTGTTAGTTGTTCAGTGGGCTTGGTTTTTGTTGAACCTACAATACCATCGGCATGTGGTCCAGCTCTCTGTATGGTTTTATCAAGTATAGATCATGGTGCATCGAGAAAAACCTCGTACAGTAAACCAGACTGAGAATAAATTAGCTCAAGTTGTTGAGATCTCATGATGGCATCTTCTTCAAAAAACACTCCTGACGTTGTGACATCTTTGGATAGCTATGGGACCAAAGACTTAAGGAACCACTTAAGCAGGAATGATGGTGGGACTGGTACCTTAATCAAACTCTTTCGGCATCTCCATTCTCGGATGTGGTCAGAGATATGGTATTCTTTTGTCTGTTTGAAATTGGCTAGAAATTCTGTGTCAGCATCGTATCTCACAGGTAATTGGAAATGGTTTAGGAATGCCATTTCCAATTCACCGAAGGAAGAATATCTCGAGCGGTCGACCTCAATGTACCATTTTGTAACACTCCTGATGAGAGTGCATTGAAACAATCACAATTGTACGAAATCGTCTTTCAACGAATTAGACGAGAACCAAATATGGAAGGTGGTCACATGATCCCCTGGATCTTCGTTAGGATTTTCCTCAAACTTTGGTATACCTGACGACAATTTCGTCAACATAGGAGGCCAACGTGGATCATGACAGATGGGGTCGTTCAACAATCTTGTCAAGTCTGGCAAATGTAAGGTTGCCAAGAAAGTTAGTTTTGGTTGTTGTTGATGATAACCATGGAAAAAGTGGCCAGGAGTTTGACTGGCACCAGGTTGCTAGGAAAAGTTGGGTTACTGGCTGGGGCTCTAGTAAAAACCATGGCCATGACCAACGTACAGATTTTGCATTTGAGGAGACATCATCGACAGATTCCCGAATAGGACGTAGATGGTTGGGCATGCATTACATTAGGAGGAATTTGGGAAGGGTTTCCCCATGCCGATCCCATGGGCATAGGTATTTCACCTTGCCCGGGGTTCATTGGTTGTGGAAAGAATTTCCCCAGATCGACATTCATGACGAGGGAACTGATCCTTGCCCAGAATTCCAAGGTCCTGATGTGGAATAAGTTCCTAGGTTTTCCCCTGTGTAGGACTAGGTTGGCCATAACTGGGGTTTCCCCCGGTTAGGAAAGTTGCTTATGAGAAATCGTTGTTACCAAACAGACCGAACAAATAAAACAGTGTCAACCCTATCGGCATATTATGAGAAGGTGATCCTTGACTCCCTACTCCAAGTGAACTATGGTGTGTGTTTGGCCTGGCATATTGTTGGTGGGTACCACTGAGTGAAGGGGACAAAGGAGGTATATGACCTCCCCCATAAGGGAAAGTGTTAAAGGGAGCTGAAGTTCCCCCATGGGTCCTTGCAGAGGAGCATTAGAGCTCCCTGCCCCAAAACCTAAAGTCTGCAAAGTGGAGTAGGATAGTACAGGGATTGTACTTGAGCTAGGCATCCCATATGAGAATGAAGGGCCTGTCACACTCTGTGTGAAAGGATCAGTGGCTGTCGCCAAATATGGAATCAAACCACTGCTCGAGGTAGAGGCAGTCGAGACCATGGTGGCTCGAACTGGCGACGGTGGGTTAGGAGGTGGAACACCCCCTGTGGTGACAGTCGTAGTGGGAATAGAGGAATTCCCAGAAGAAGTGGTAGCATTTGCCTCCATTAATGCCCACTTTAAATGTGTCTAAAGGTATTTTAACAGAGGTTGGTCAGGAGTGGTTTTCTGTGACCCGGTCGCTTCAAAAGACCCTTGTTGGTCTAGTTTTCTCCTTAGCGGTGGCAGGGGTGGCTCCAGTGTAACCGGTGGTAGGCCAAGAAGCCTTCGTGATCGACATAGATCGTGATCCTCCACTGTGTGAGAATATCAAAGACACACTAGGGATTTCTATTCATTCAAAAACAACACACACTAGAAAAAGGTCCCTACAAGATAAAACAAGAAAACACTAACTAGTTGGAAAAACAGTTACAACAACCAACACTAGGGCAACTTACCAGTGCAAGTGAAACTCGAACACGAAAGTACCCTCTGGGTATACTCTGCAAAGCATGTCCCGATGTTTGTCCTAGGTACCATGGTATACCCCCGCAGTCACGTGTGTATGTCCCTAAAAAACATAGGCAACTAGGTTGCCAGTGTGCGAACAGTCACCAGGCGGGTATAGTCGACAGTCGGGTAGACCACAATGAGTAGGGTATCAAGACCAAAACCTGTCAAGGGTATCGAAAGCAAGTGGTCTAGAAGACAAATGAGGACCTCAAATGGATTCGAGACCCATGAAGCTCTGTGGCAAATGCAATCGACAGAATCCCAAGACAAGCCCTCTATATGTGTTCTCCACTATGATTGGTCCAGCTTTGGAGGGGTTATATCCACTACCTTTCCACACATGACCTCATGTTTAGCCCCTGTGTTAGAGGTGGGTCCCAGATAACTTTCATGATACTGGACTTTTAACATTCCCTAGCTCAGACTCCAATGTTTGATTTAACGACCTTGAAGAGTTTCCTCTCCAACCTAATTCAAGGCCCTAACCCTAAACTAGTTGGTTGACCCTACAAACATAAAAAGTCTAATTATTTTTAGATTTACCATTAATTTTTATGGCTTGTCTTAAGTCAAAGGTTATGAAAGTGAAACTAGTGATGTTTTAAAGACGAAAGAAAAATAAACAAAAAGTTGGAAACAAAACAACTTCTTCTTGACTCAAATCTTAATCAACTTTTCAAACTAAAAATTTTTAAGATCTTTGCACAATAGACTCAAAAAAGGATTTCACTCAACTACAAGCTACTTATCGTCTAAGTAAACCATTAAGAACTTATGAAAGAAAATACTTTTCCTGGTTACTAATGCAAACCAACAACTATTTAACCAAACAAAGAAATACAAGACTTTTTTTTTATTTGAATGCTCACAAAGCAAAAAGGAAAAATATCGACAAGTAAATACCAAGAAAACTTCTGGCATAAGCGCAGATTGCAAAGAGTCACTTTAAAAATAACACACAAGCAAATTAAAACTGGACTCTCACACTTGTCTAAAAACCTTATAAAAATAAATAAATTTGAGGAAAACTTCTTAATGAAAAAGAAAGCTATTGTTGTGATCAAACCTAGGTTACTGACCACTATGACAGAGACCCAAAAACCTGAGAGGTATAACTCTTGACAAAGGAAAGGATGACTGCCTCACTTTAAACAAAAAAATTCTCCACAGGCACGCTACTGACAGTTCAACAGCAAGCGTGTGCACGCGAGCTGTGTAAAGTCAGGGTGCGTGTACACGCGTGCAAACCTTATACAGGCCGCGTGTACTTCTGACACTCTCAAAAATGAAAGGACAAGAAATCAAGCCTAGGAAGAGACTACTGGTACTGAGAACCAGAATCTCTTGAAGACTCAGACACTTACTTTGACAAAAAAGAAAAAAATTCAAGGAAAACTTCATAGAACAAACCAATCTGAGGTGAAACCTAAGCTATAGACTGCAAACAATAAAGACTAGAATGAGTTTCAAAAAACCTCTGAGAAGGATTATTTCTGACAGGGGAGAGGATGACTACCTCTCTAGAAGAAATTTCCTGGAATCATACACACGACTAACACTTCCTCAACTAGCGTGTACACACAGGATGTGGGAAGGTAGGGCACGGGTACACACGTGCAAACCTTATACATGCCATGTGTACCTCTGTGAGTCTCAAAAAAGAAAAAAAAATGTAGTCAAGCAAAGAAATAGAGATAACTAGTATGGAAGACCAGAATCTCTGTTAGCTCAGACTTTTGCAGAAACTTTAAAAACAAGGAATGAAACCAGTTTTTAAAAATACCCAAGAAAAAATATTCCCATAAACCCTAGAGTTCCCTAGTATGGTCGCCAATTCTGTTGTGGGTGGGAATCCCTCCTACGGACTTAGCATTTAAGGGCTCTAATCATGCATGCAGAAAATGACCATTTCAAAGGCCTCAACTCTTTCCTTATCTCCTAACACAAAACCCCACATTCATGCAATACAAAGGTGTAAATGAGATTCTATAACTCTACCTTAAGTCCTTCTTTTGATGTCGATCCCTTTGCTTTCACTCGCTCTTTGATTGCAAGCCTCCTCCCAAAGCTAACTTGCATTCACACATGAACAAACAAAAAGTTGCGAATATGCATTTCATATACTAGTTGTTGGGTTAGTTGTGACAATATCATAAAATAAACATTCAACTTGAACATATGATATGGTGGGATGGGAAAATTATTCCTTTTTGTATTAATCTTCATAATAGTAAACTTACAATATGTGGTTGGCACTGCTCTTCGAAACTGGTCCTGGGCTCCTCTTCAACTATCCTCCAACTGCTTTTCTCTAAACTCTTCTTTGCATAAGGATGGCTAAAGGTTTGGACAAGGGGAATGCTCAATTGGGTATAGTCTCTTTACTATTATTTTCCTCCTTTCAAATGGGACCCTTATCCCTTCTTTTATAGGCTAGAAGGAGCTAGGTATTTGGTCGAATGACCGGCCATGCATGGCCGAAAGGTTTAGTTAACTTGCCCAAAGCTATGTGTTCCGTCAAAAACTTTCCTTTTTCCGTGCTTTTGTAGGTTCACGCGGTTTGTCTTGGGACCGCTAGCATGTACATGCGTGCAGTAATGGAGTAGGGCGCATGGGCCTTTATAAAAGGGGTTCTTAAGAAGAGTTGTTTAGTGATGTTTTGGCAAAGAAGGAATCTGAGATGGCTTGATGCCAAGTAAGGATGTCTGGTGCAAATTAGGGTTATAACACCTATCCTTGGCCTTGTAAGTAGTCCTAAACAGATTGTTCCTTTGGATTTGCTCCTCCACCTCTTTCTCTAGTTCCAAGAGAACCTTCCTCATCATGAGGGATCTCCCATCCTCTTTTGTCTCTTTCTCCATCTTTGTCTCCATATCTCTCTATTGTTCTTCACAAATATGAGCTTCTTTTAATCCTACATTCTTTCTCTCAAGACATTCCCAAGACATATGCCATGTCTTTCCATAGGCATATCATCTCACTTCTCCACCTCTGCCCATTCCTCTTCCTTGAGGAAAAGAGTGTCTTCCACCATAGTTTCCACCCCTAGAGCTTTCTCCTCTAGTATATTTCACCTGGTTGTCATAGCTACCAGTTTCTTCTCTTGCCTTCTAGAACGTTTCCCTGGTGGTTCCTTCCCTTTGGTCAAGATTCTTTACTTTTCTCTGTTGGCTTTGTTTTCTGGCCAACTTTTCCTATGCTTTAAGTGCCACCTAGTAATAATCTTCCATTGTCCTTACAATAATCATGTTTATATCATCTTGTATATCATACCTCAGAAAATTTATGTACCTGGCAGTATTTTCTTCATCACTCTCTCAATGTCCTGCTATGATGTTCAGCCTGTAAAATTCTTCAGTGTAGTCCTTCACTAAAAAACCTTTTTGTCTCAGGTTCTACAATCTCTTGAAAATATTTATCTGATATTCTTTGGGTATGAACTTAGCCTTTAAATCGGCTACCATCCTATCCCAACTCTTAATTTTTAGCTTACCCTTTCTCCTTCTGTTAGCCTGCAGTTCATCCCACCACAATGTTGCATGTCCTTTCAGTTTGGTAATCACATGCTTCACTTTCTTTTCATCTTTGATTTCCTAGCAATCAAAGTACTTGTCTAAATACCTTATCCAATATAGAAACTCTTCAACACCCAAGTTTCCTTCATACATTGGGATTTCCATTTTTTCTCTAGACCCCATTTTTACAATAGCCCTCAACAAGTGTTCTTCTGCAGCATCTTCTCCTACAGCTCCTTCAACTTCCATTTTCTCACTCTCATAGTCGTTGATGTCACCAACATCTAGTGCTCTCCTCTGCATTGTCTCCATGGCGTCTAATATCACAAGGAGTTTCCTAATTTCTTCCTCCATGGCTGGATTTTCTACAGGTCTGTTCTTACGTCCTCTTGGTGGCATGGCTCCAAGTTGTCTCCTTGGCGGCATAGTGATAAACCTCCTTCCTCACATAGATTAATTCGAGCTCTGATACAATTTGATGCAGACCCCCACCCTCACCTAGGGTCCACTGACCTCCTGGTCTAAGGATCTTCAAACTTCGGGAGATGAATCAGCTCATAGGTTCCCATTGAACCTTCTTATTTGGTTTCCATGAGCCTTTTCATTCTTATTTCGTCCAAAAATGAATTTTGAAGGGCTTCTATTGGTCAGGGGCTAGGTCCACGTGACCCTGGGCTCAAAACCGTGGGCTTATCCCTTTTTCTCTACCTAACTCGGCACTTTGAAGATTCCACACTTAGGGAGCTCCAAGAGAGTACAAATATACACCTTCTGAATACACGAACTCGCAAAGCGTTGAACTCCCTGTGGGATCAACAACTCTGGATCTCTAACCAAATCTATGGCTAACAAGGCTTTGGCTATTTGGGCTTTGCAAGTATGTTTTTTCCAACAGGTGTTACTCCTAGAGTGTCGAACCGCCAAAGTGATCGGATGACTCCTATTCCTTGACTAGATCAATGGTTGGCATGAACTCCATTGATTCATTATTTAGGAATCAGGGTGATCTCCCATTACAAATCTTGCAACCCCACAAATGTCAAACCTTCGAAGGGTTGATCAAATGCCACGTGTCCCCCTTTTAATCAACAGTCCAGATCCATTCCAAACTTCAGGACTCTGGATACACTGAAATTTTCTCCTTCCTATTCTCCCAGAGTGTCTATCCTCTGGATCTTCTAATATGCCAACATGTGTCCTCTCCAATGGATGACCCAGATGAACTTCGGGTCTTTGGGACTTTAGGGGTTCCTGACTTCTCCACAATCCAAACCTTTTGAATGCATGAAGTTCTAAGAACTATGTTGATTAAGCCTCGCGCAACTCCTCCCGATCCAATGGTTGTCCACTCTTCGGAAAAATCTTGAATGAATCTTGATCATATTTGGTTCTTGATAAATTCTCCTTTTTTTCAAGCTTGTGCCTTCCCCAAGCTTGGAATCATGCCCAAATCACAGGGGTGAACCCTGTTCTACTCCACTAGATCCGATGGTGGTGAATTCCCATGGATCCTCCTGAACAAATCTCAACCCTTCAAATTTCAAAGGCTAAAATGATTTCCCTTTTAAGGGATCTTAGTCGCAAACCTTCCTAAGCTTTACTAACCGAGATAGATAGAATATTTGGTGCCCTCATGCGTGCTTCTCTTGAAAATTTAAATCTTTTGACTTAGAAAACTTCTAATTCCCTCCAGCAAAACTCTCGTTCTTGCTATCACTCCTAAGCTTGGTTCCTTCGAGGTTTATGGACCGCAGGTGCACTCCTTGCATTCATGTCCTCTGAGAATTATTCAACACTTAAACTAAAGTGTTTTCCTGACGCAGTCCTTGCACAGGTCTTTGCCAATATCTACTCTTCATTGAACAACTGTGAACTCTTTGCACTTCAACTGAACAACTGTGCACTCCTTGCACTTCCCATGTAAATTCACGTTATCTCTTCTGAGATTTTGAGTCTATCCCGACTCAGCCTACGCACTCCTTGCAGGCATTGTGCACTCCTTGCACTGGGAATTTCAAAAGAGAGACCATTGAAATTTACAAAAACATCAAATCTTTCCACACTTAACCATGAAAAACATATTCATGCATAAAATATACATAAACAGATAAAACACAGAGAACATAAAGGAAACATCACATGTACTTAAACAACTCAAATGAATACAACACCATACATTTGGAATCAAACCTCTTTGCCCGTATTCATTCAACAAAATATGTACATGGACTTATACAACTCTATGCAATTATTCATAAGCTTCAATAGTTCTCTCGGATAATGATCAAAAACAATAAAAATAACCTTCAACAACCTCATTTGGGCTTACAATACATATACTTATACACGGAGTGGCTTCTCAAGCCTTCCCTCCAACCTACCTTAGTGCTATCATGTCACAATTAAGACATTCGACTACTTATCCCTATTCAAATAAATGCCATTTACATTCAGATATGAGTTGATGCTCCATATATGTACAATCCTACAGATAGTTAAGATGATTACAATGATCTAGAGCACATACATGACTCTTGCCTCAAAACATTTAAAAGGGCATTAAATTACAATGTTTTCAAAAATTTAATATGATGCACCCTCCTCTGGAATTTAAGATTGATTTGAAACGTGTGTTGGGTGTTGAGATATCCTCGACTCGGCCTCTTCAATACTGATGGTGATGCTTCTGCATCATCGTTTGTTAATATTACAATCGACCTTTGGGAAATCACCCACCATAGAACTATGTGAGACTTAACCCATGGAATAGGTTGAGGATAGAGGGTCAAGTTTTCCCCTCGCCTAATGAAAGGTTACCATGTAGAGGGGCCCATGGGGAAAATAAGGCATAAATCCCATATAAAAGTGCCTATATATTTTGAGAGAAGAACATTGGCATTTGACATGACCGACACGATGTTACATTAACATAACATGGATTATCTTGAAAAGTACAAGGACAAGACTATCTAGGCTTATTTGATCCATAGAAATGTAAAGGTACCAAAATTGGATTTATAGAACCAATGAGAAGGTAGCACATGAAAAATAAGGAATATAGAGATGAAAGAAGACAATGTGAGAGTAAAATAAGAACCTTATAATTTTTAAAAAAGGTTTGGAACCAAACTTCTATTTTGGACATAAATTTAGCATACATACTCAAATGGAATAGAAATTTCAGGTGGAAGTATACATGTAACGTACCCACTCTTCCACTAAGTCCCATTACCACCATTTACAACATGCTCTGATACCATATTGTAACGTCCTCAACATACTACTCAACAATGCTACTCCAAAATTCCACTGCTCAGATTCTTTACTAACTCTAGTCTATGCAGTATTACTTGAAGTAGTGCACTCAAACTCAAGATGAGTCATGCCACACTCACTTTCTCCTTTAATCAAACTTTAAGCAGTGGAAGTAACTCAAACAACTACACACACTAGCATATTGATCACACATCACAACAATGCACACAGCCACCCTGGCATCACACATCGATTCTAATTTCCCTGTGCCCGAGGTCTAATTTCCTGCACACACACATAAGTTCCATTATTTTGTGCACATAGGCTATGATAATGCACACCCGAACATTAAATTCTCTTATTGAAGACTCATAACCAAAATCACAAGGTTATCCTAACAGGAAAGACTATCAACATTTGTCATATCCATGCACAATTACAAATACAAGATATAAGCACCATACTTACATGAACAAGAAGCATTAAAAAAATTAACAAAAATTACTTATATGCGACAACATACAAGAATTAACCTGCATCATGCATAGATAAATAATAACACAGTAAACAAGACAACACAGATAGAACACTTATATTTTATGGAATTCACCAACTACGCACAGAACTCAAACTTTCCTCCCATCCATAAACTCTGTTGCTCATAATATTTCAACAATAGGTCAACCCTGAGCTAGGGATTAACTCCACCAGGTCAAAAGGTTTCCCAGCAACAAGCTAAGGTCTGATTCTCAACAAAATTTCTCAATCCTAGGTGCCCATTGTTGCAACTATCCCACAATCCCTCATTCCCCACACACCTGTCACACCCAAGGAAGTGTGCCCCTTATCTGCTCAAAATTACTTTAGTTTCCCCACTTCCCTTACAGGGTTACCAACAAAAAATTGGATAGGAAGTCTCTGAGCCCTATGACTAATGCCCAGGGCACCAGGGAAAAATTCTCAACAATACTCTCACCTGGAGAGTATGCTCATGGGTATGACTTCCCATTTCTCAACAATCAATGTCTAACCCAGAGAGGCTACTTATAGTCTTGAAAACTCGTCTCTTTGACAGTAAACTCAAACTACAACCCCACAACTCCTTACAATCTTCTCTGTGCAGATAAGGAAATAATCAGATTTTCAATACACTTCGAACCCCTTTTTCTCACGAGAGATTGAAACATCCATAATCATCCCTCAAATTATTCATTGAATAATCATTATTTTTCCAAATACACTAAGGTCAACAATATATATTGCATGCCTTCAAATTGACACTTGTCACCTTCATAAGTAGCTTAAGCCACTTGTTGATGACTCATTCCCTACCCACGGGAACTTAGGATAAAATAATTATACAACATTACATGTTTCCATAATATTATAAAATATTCCAATAATACTTACGTCTCACCCCCTTTTCTCCTTTCCAGTGGAGTCATCCCCCCATCTCTTTTTGTCTGAGTATGTCTGCACGTAGAGATGTAATATTATATTAATAACTGTGATTATATCTACATGGATAGGCGCACTAGCCTATCTACATGCCAGCTCATCAACCTCATAATCACACGAGCTCTTCGGCCTCCACACATATCCATCCATATATACACATATATATAACTTAGCACTACGTGCATTTCCAGGTCATTCCTGTGCACTTACCCAAGTGCACACAACACTGTGAAATGTGTTCACTTAGCCAGGTGCGCACAACACATAAAATGTGTGCACCATGTCTTTGATAAAAATACTTCATGAACTACTCAGGTGCGTGAAACATCAAAACTTACTATCAACAACTCACCATCCTATATGTACAATTACAAAGGGTATGGATCAGAGAAATTACATTCCCCTCTACCTTATTTATGCACTATCCTCAGTGCATCATATACACATGTACATACAAAATTTCAAAAATCTTCAAAAATATGTGGATACTCTACACAAAAAGCATCATCTCTCTCCCAGGTTGCATCCTCAAGACCGTATCAGATTTATTGGACCTTTACCATCTCCATGGCTTGATTTCGGAGCTGCTTGATTTTTCGATCCAATATGCACACTAGTTGCACTTGAAAATCACCTTTTGGCTCCACCTTAATCACATTCCAATCAATAATATGATTAGCATCAGGTACTTACTTCTTAAGCAATGACACATGTAAAACATTATGAATACACAAGGATGCCGAAAATGCAAGCATATATGTGACATGCCCAATCCTTTCAAGGATTTCAAATGGCCCATAATAGTGCACTACTAACTTAGAATACTGTCCCAACTTCAGGGAGTTGTGTCTGTCCTTCACCTTCAAAAAAACATGATCACTCACTTTAATCTCTCAGTGGGTTCTACCTTTATATGCGCAGGATTTCTGCTTTCCCTGGATAACTCTTAAATTCTTCCTGATCTTTACCATCTGCTCCTCTAGTTTTCGAAACAACTTGTGCCCAATTATTGCACGATCTATTGGGTTATCCCAACTCAATGGCATGTTTCACTTGTTGGATTACTGAGCGGGGTGTAAATCGGTAATAGATATTTTTAACCCTTTTTAACCATAGTACATAAGTGTTGTTAACTTTATGATCAATTTACCAATATCATTCAACAAGTGTAGAATAAATAAACCATGAACAATGGGAAATCATATACATACACAGTACACCAATATTTTTACGTGAAAACCCAATGCGAGAGAAAACCACAGAATGTTTTTTCTTATATTTCTTTAAGAATTACATTCATTGGAAGCACCAAATTCCTTTATTTTCTAGTTGCAACTGGAAGGAGGCTCCAACCCCCTATATTTTTAGGCTACAACCTAAGGGAAGCTCCAACTCCCCAATTCTCTAGCTCCAACCAGAATGAGGCTACAGCCCCCTATGTTCTCCGGCTACAATCGGAATATGGCTACAACCACCTATCATTTCCCCTTCCAACCACCTTGAAATATAAGTTCCAAATGTGAACAACTTGTCACTGTTACTACAGACTGATAACCTTTGTCACTGTCATTGATAACCTTTGTCACTGTCATTGATCCAAATATGTTACTAAAATGATTGTTCTTCAAAACTTTCTTGCGTATTTGTGTCATGTCCATACTGCAACACGTGGGTATTTGCACCTCTCTTAACTGTAACTCACGGATGTCTGCGAATTTCTTCACTGCAACTCACGGATTACTAGTAACTCTCTCAGCTTCACTATTTTTTCCTTTTTCAACTATCACTATTGAACTTGATACTGTAACTCATCATTGTAGTTTCATATCTTATCATATATGTCACATACCCTGTGAAAAAATTATATACCATGAATTGAAATCAAGAATGCACTTCGAAGATTCCACACTTCGAGAGCTCCAAGAGAGTACAAATCCACACCTTCTGAATACATGAACTCACAGAGTGTCGAACTCCCTGTGGGATCAATGGCTCTGGATATCTAACCAAATATACGGCTAACAAGGCTTTGGCTATTTGGGCTTTGCAGGTATGTTTGTTCCAACAGGTGCTTCTCCCAGAGTGTCAAACTGCCAAAGTGATCGAACGACTCCTATTCCTTGACCAGATCAATGGTTGGCATGAACTCCATTGATTCATGCTTCAAGAATCAGGGTGATCTCCCATTACAAATCTTGCAACCCCACAAATGTCAAACCTTCGAAGGGTTGATCAGATGCCATGTGTCCCCCTTTTAATCAACAATTCAGATCCACTCCAAACTTTGGGACTCCGGATAGATTGAAATATGCTCCTTGCTATTCTCCTAGAGTGTCTGTCCTCTAGATCTTCTAATATGCCAACATGTTTCCTCTCCAATAGACGACCCATATGAACTTCAGGTATTTGGGACTTAAAGGCTTCCTAACTTCTCCACAATCCAAACCTTTCGAATGCAAGATGTTTTAAGGATTGTGTTGATTAAGCCTCGCGCAACTCCTCCTGATCCAACAACTGTCCACTCTTCTGAAAACTCTCGAATGAATCTTGATCATAGATATTTGGTTCTTGATAACTTATCCTTTTCGTCAATATTGTGCCTTCCCCGATCTTGGAATGATGCCAAAATCACAGGGGTACTCCACTAGATCTGACGGTGGTGAATTCCCATGGATCCTTCCGAACAAATCTCAACCCTTCAACTTTCAAAGGGTAAAATGATTTCGCTTTTAAGGGATCCCAGTCACGAACCTTCCTAAGCTTTACTAACCGAGATAGATAGAATAATTGGTGCCCTCATTCGTGCTTCTCTTGAAAATTTTAAGCTTTTGAGCTAGAAAACTTCTAAGTCCCCCCTGCAAAACTCTCGTTCTCGCTATCACTCCTAATCTTGGTTCCTTCGAGGATTATGGACCTCAGGTGCACTCCTTTTGTTCATATCCTCTGAGAATTCTTCAACACTTAAACTAAAGTGTTTTCCCGACGCACTCCTTGCATAGGTCTTTGCCAATATCTACTCTTCACTGAACAACTGTGAAATCTTTGCACTTCAACTGAACAACTGTGCACTCCTTGCACTTCCCATGTAAATTCCCATTATCTCTTCTGAGCTTCTGAGTCTATCTCGACTCAACCTATGCACTCCTTGCAGGCATTGTGCACTCCTTGCACCAGGAATTTCAGAAGAGAAACCATTGAAACTTACAAAAACATCAAATCTTTCCACACTTAA
Organism: Picea mariana; assembly: GCA_032191745.1. Lineage (NCBI taxonomy): Eukaryota > Viridiplantae > Streptophyta > Pinopsida > Pinales > Pinaceae > Picea > Picea mariana. The sequence continues at coordinate 6,641 of JASDQU011029025.1, read as the reverse complement.
CCATGAAAAACATATTCATGCATAAAATATACATAAATAGATAAAACACAGAGAACATAAAGGAAACATCACATGTACTTAAACAACTCAAATGAATACAACACCATACATTTGGAATCAAACCTCTCTGCTCGTATTCATTCAATAAAATATGTACATGGACTTATACAACTCCTTGCAATTCTTCATAAGCTTCAATAGCTCTCTTGGATAATTATCCTACCTTAGTGCTATCCTGTCACAATTAACACATTCGACTACTTATCCCTATTAAAATAAATGTCTTTTACATTCAGATATGAGTTGATGCTCCATATTTGTACAATCCTACAGATAGTTAAGATGATTACAATGATCTAGAGTGCATACATGGATCTTGCCTCAAAACATTTAAAAGGAAATTAAATTACAATGTTTTCAAAAATTTAATATGATGCACCCTCCTCTGGAATTTAAGATTGATTTGAAACGCGTGCTGCGTGTTGATCTATCCTCCACTCAGCCTCTTCAATACTTATGGTGATGCTACTGCATCATTGTTTGTTAATATTACGATCGACCTTTGGGAAACCACCCACCATAGAACTATGTGAGACTTAACCCATGGAATAGGTTGAGGATAGAGGGTCAGGTTTTCCCCTTGCCTAATGAAAGGTTACCACATAGAGGGGCCCATGGGGAAAATAAGGCATAAATCCCATATAAAAGTGCCTATATATTTTGAGAGAAGAACATTGGCATTTGACATGATCGACACGATGTTACATTAACGTAACATGGATTATCCTGAAGAGTACAAGGACAAGACTATCTAGGCTTATTTGATCCATAGAAATGTAAAGGTACCAAAATTGGATTTATAGAACCAATGAGAAGGTAGCACATGAAAAATAAGGAATACAAAGATGAAAGAAGATAATGTGCGAGTAAAATAAGAACCTTATAATTTTTAAAAAAGGTTTGGAACCAAACTTCTATTTTGGACATAAATTTAGCATACAGACTCAAATGGAATAGAAATTTCAGGTGGAAGTATACGTGTAACGTACCCACTCTTCCACTAAGTCCCATTACCACCATTTACAACATGCTCAGATAACATATTGTAATGTCCCCAACATACTACTCAACAATGCTACTCCAAAATTCCAATGCTCAGATTCTTTACTAACTCTAGTCTATGCAATATTACTTGAAGTAGTGCACTCAAACTCAAGATGAGTCACACCACACTCACTTTCTCCTTTGATCAAACTTTAAGCAGTGGAAGTAACTCAAACAACTACACACACCAGCATATTGATCACACATCACAACAATGCACACAACCACCCTAGCATCACACATTGATTCTAATTTCCCTGTGCGCGAGGTCTAATTTCCTGCGCACACACATCAGTTCTAGTATTTTGTGCACATAGGCTATGATAATGCACACCCAACCATTAAATTCTCTTATTGAAGACTCATAACCAAAATCACAAGGTTATCTTAACAGGAAAGACTATCAACATTTTTCATATCCATGCACAATTACAAATACAACATATAAGCACCATACTTACATGAACAAGAAGCATTAAACAGAGTAACAAAAATTACTTATATGCGAAAACATACAAGAATTAACCCACATCATGCATAGATAAATGACAACACGGTAAACAAGACAACACATATAGAACACTTATATTTCATGGAATTCACCAAATACGCACAGAAACCAGACGTTCCTCCCAGCCATAGACTCTGTTGCTCATAAGATTTCAACAACAGGTCAACCCCCAGCTAGGGATTAACTCCACCAGGTCAAAAGGTTTCCCAACAACAATCTAAGGTCTGATTCTCAATAGAATTTCTCAATCCCAGGTGCTTGTTGTTGCAACTATCCCACAGTCCCTCATTCCCCATGCACTTGTCACACCCAAGGAAGTGTGCCCCTTCTCTGCTCAAAATTCCTTTAGTTTCCCCACTTCCCTTCCATGGTTACCAACAAAAATTTGGATAGGAAGTCTCTGAGCCCTATGACTAATGCCCAGGGCACCAGGGAAAAATTCTCAACAATACTCTCACCTGGAGAGTATGCTCACGGGTATGACTTCCCACTTCTCAACAACCAATGTATGACCAAGAGAGGCTACTTATAGTCCTGAAAACACGTCTCTTTGATAGTAAACTCAAACTACAACCCTGCAACTCCTTACAATCTTCTCTATGCAGATAAGGAAATAATCATATTTTCAATACACTTCGAACCCCTTTTTCTCACGAGAGATTGAAACATCCATAATCATCCCCCAAATTATTCTTTGAATAATCATAACTTTTCCAAATACACTAAGGTCAACAATACATATTGCATGCCTTCAAATTGACACTTGTCACCTTCATAAGTAGCTTAAGCCACTTGTTGATGACTCATTCCCTACCCTTAAGAACTTAGGATAAAATAATTATACAACATTACATGTTTCCATAATATTATAAAATATTCCACTAATACTTATGTCTCACCCCCTTTTCTCTTTTCTAGTGGAGTCATCCTCCCATCTCTTTTCGTCTGAGTATGTCTACATGTAGAGATGTAATATTATATTAATAACTGTGATTATATCTACATGGATAGGATCACTAGCCTATCTGTGTCCCAAATCATCAGCCTCATACTCACACGGGCTCTTCGGCCTCCATACATATCCATCCATATATACACATATATATAAATTAGCACTACGTGCATTTCCAGGTCATTCTCGTGCACTTACCCAAGTGCGCGCAACACTGTGAAATGTGTGCACTTAGCCAGGTGCGCACAACACATAAAATGTGTGCACCATGTCTTTGATAACAATACTTCATGAACTACTTAGGTGCGTGAAACATCAAAACTTACTATCAACAACTCACCATCCTATATGTACAATTACAAAGGGTCTGGATCAAGGAAATTACATTCACCTCCCCCTTATTTATGCACTATCCTCAATGCATCATATACACATGTACATACAAAATTTCAAAAATATGTGGATACTCTACACAAAAAGCATCATCGCGCTCCCAAGTTGCATCCTCAAGACCGTATCAGGTTTATTGGACCTTTACCATCTCCATGGCTCAATTTCAGAGCTGCTTGATTTTCCGATCCAATATGCAAACTAGTTGCACTTGAAAATCACCTTTTGGCTCCACCTTAATCACATTCCAATCAATAATATGATTAGCATGAGGTACTTACTTCTTAAGCAATGACACATGTAAAACATTATGAATACACAAGGATGTGGGAAATGCAAGCATATATGTGACATGACCAATCCTTTCAAGGATTTCAAATGGCCCATAATAGTGCACTGCTAACTTACAACACTTTCCCAACTTCAGGGAGTTGTGTTTATCCTTCACCTTCAAAAAACCATGATCACTCACTTTAAACTCTCGATGGGTTCTACCTTTATATGTGCAGGATTTCTGCTTTCCTTGGGTAACTCTTAAATTCTTCCTGATCTTTACGATCTTCTCCTCTAGTTCCTGAAGAAACTTCTGCCCAACTATTGCACGGTCTGTTGGGTTATCACAACTCACTGGCATGTTGCACTTATTGGATTACTGAGCGGGGTGTGAATCGGTAATAGATATTTTCAACCCTTTTTAACCATAGTACATAAGTGTTGTTAACTTTATGATCAATTTACCAATAGCATTCAACAAGTGTAGAATAAATAAACCATGAACAATGGGAAATCATATATATACACAATACACCAATATTTTTACGTGAAAACGCAATGCGAGAGAAAACCACATAATGTTTTTTCTTATATTTCTTTAAGAATTACATTCATTGGAAGCACCAAATTCCTTTATTTTCTAGTTGCAACTGGAAGGAGGCTCCAACCCCTTATATTTTCAGGCTACAACCTAAGGGAATATCCAAATCCCCAATTCTCTAGCTCCAGATAGAAGGAGGCTACAACTCCTTATGTTCTCTGGCTACAATCGGAATATGGCTACAACCACCTATCATTTCCCCTTCCAATCACCCTGAAATATAAGTGCCAAATGTGAACAACTTGTCACTTTTACTACAAACTGATAACCTTTGTCATTGTCATTGATAACCTTTGTCACTGTCACTGATCCAAATATGTCACTAACATGATTCTTCTTCAAAAATTTATTACATATTAGTGTCATGTCTATACTGCAACTCGTGGGTATTTTCACCTCTCTTAACTGCAACTCACGGATGTCTGCGACTTTCTTCACTACAACTCACTGATTACTAGTAACTCTCTCAACGTCACAATTTTTTCCTTTTTCAACTATCACTATTGAACCTGATACTGGAACTCATCATTGTAGTCTCATATCTTATCATATATGTCACATACCCTATGAAAAAAGTATATACCATGAACTGAAATAAAAAATGCCTCAACAACCAAGTGCCATACATAAACTGTCACATACCCACTAAGGAAACAATTTTTTTTGTCAAATTCTCGAGGATCAGAATACCCGAAATATTTACGGGGGTCTTAGCATAGGTTGTCTCCTTCCTTGTCCACCTCCATGTGATCGTTGTTCGCGACCATAGGCCAAACAAGTATGGCGTTCTTTTTCTCTTTGCGACTCAGCACTACCAGAGCGTCAAGTCTTTTGACTCTACAAACCCCGACATGACAAAGCGTCAAACCCCGACAGGGCTAGTGAGTGGAAGGTTTCCCCCTTGGGGTCTTGTCCACATGATCCTGTCCCGTGTCTACGCGCTTAAGACAGCCAAGCGCTTATCGAATTTTCACGATTCGGGGAAATGCGATGCATGACTTCCCTTTGACACTTTTCGCTACTCGCAACCTCGCAGGTTGAAGCGTCGAGCTCTCGTGCTCTTCTTCTCCGAAATCCCAAGACATGAAAGTCAACAATAGTTGACTTCCTCTTCACTCTTCTCACAACTCACAACCTCACGAGTTTGAGCATTGTGCCTTCATGCTCCAATCTCGTGAATCTCTGAGATGCGAGAAGTCAATAGAGGGTTGACTTCTTTCCAGGCGACGCGTGCCCACCTGTCAATCACGCGGGCCCCACCTAATGGATGTGCCATATGTTCTCACAAGCCTTGGCTCTCGGCACTTCACGACTTCTACGGTCGAAAGTGACCCCTTCCAACCTCTGAACCCCTGAACGCCTGATATACGATATCTCCATGGAGTTCTGATGCAACGGTCCTCCCGTTCCTAGATCCAACAGTTCGGATTTTTCTCCTCGCCACTTTGCATTTCGCGACTTTGTGAGTTGGAGCACCCAACTCTTGCACTCTCTTCTTGCAAAACCCCGAGATGCGAGATCCCGAACTCAAACCTATTCGGAACTGCACCGACCCTAACCACCTTGCAACTTTGCAAGATCCAACAACTATCGGTTGTTCGCCACTTCTATCTTGAAGTGTCTCCACCATCCATATAGCTTCTCCCATGGCTTCTTCTACGGCTTAACTCCCTTGCAACTCAATGTGATCAAATGGCCCGCGACATTTCGGCACTTCTCCACGAAGTCTCTCTCTGCCTTCAGTTTCTGCTCTCTTCTGGATGCGTCTGGACATAATTTTTCGACGACCCAGATCTATTTCTCTCCAGCTGATCCAACGGCAGTTGTATCTCCTCCTTGAACATGCGCTTCTCTTCCATCTCCTTGGAAGATTTATTAAGTATCAAAGGTCTCGGACTTTGCTTCTCCTCTGCGACCTTTGTAGCTAAGGCTCTGTGCACAAAATGGCACTATCCCTCCTGAGCTTCTCTTCTTTGAAACCGTGAAATATTTCCTCGACCTCTGTGATTCCTACAGGGTCTATGTACATGACAAGGTGCTGCCTATCCTCCTCAGATGGACGGCTATGATTCTCTCACGACTTCACCACCCGCGAAGTCAAAAGACTTCCCTCTATGACTCCCGATGTCTGAATCCTCGATATGGGTGATTTCACGACGCGTGTCCTCTCTCCAATGAATGGCTCAGGTTCTTTTGCTATTTCGGGACTTCTGTTGTCAAGTGCCTGGACTCTCATCCTCCGGACTCCTGAATTCCCGAATGCCGAAACCACGATACAAACTCCTTCTCGGGAATTTCTCTTCTATTGTTCTTCATGAGAGGTTTAAACCTCGTGCAACTCTCAATAGATCCAACGTCTGTCGGATGTTTAGACCAAGATATGACGGCTCAGACCTGTCTCTCCATTGTGTCATTCCTAAGCTGCCTGGACACGAATCCATGGTCCAGATTCTTTCTCGGACCTTGGGGATCTACATTCCCAATTTTGTCATTGCTCACGAAGATAAAGGAAAAAGGGTTAAGGCATTTAATGCCCTCGTTTATTCCTTTAATCTAACAGTCATGAATGACAGCAGATCTTTCGACAGGATCTCATCTGTTGATCGATACTTATTAATCAAATCCTCAAGGGATTCTGTGACTTCTGCACCTCTGCAGAGTCTTTGCACACAAAGTGATACCTCTTCTGAGCTCTTCAAAAAGGGTGTCTCTATGGGGAGATTTATCCAGGGTATCACCTGAGATGGATAAGGGTATAGATTTCCTGAGAAACGACTTGAATTCTTAATTGATTCACTGTGCGTATATAT